>VYZV01016833.1:159499-196407 GCA_013401275.1 Pandion haliaetus | reverse complement strand
TTTGTTACTGGTTGGGCTGAAACCAAAACCATGACACCTTGTAAACAGATTTCTCTGCGTGTGTGGTGTCACATTTGCTGCATCAGCCATGGGAAAGGAACAGTGCAGTAAAACAGGTGAGTGAAACTGCCGATATGTACTGCTGCAGGGGGCACCACTTTGCCTGCAAGGCAATTCTAATGCTCTGTGTAACAGTCAGTTGGAGTAAAGGCAGTAGATTTTCCACTGATTTTAATGAAGGCTGGATGGAGTCCATAAAGGAAGACACTATGTGTTTTGCTGGTTTTGTTTGCCTGCCTTGTAAACTGTTGTGGAAACTTGCAGCTAGCAAAGCCTGTGCACACTGATGATAGCCATACACAGTTGAAGAGGAAGCAGTCAGTGAAAGCTGAGGCTTGCGCTTCAGGCTGTGCATGGGAAGCTGGTACTATTTTGCAGCATTAAAGAGCGGATTTTCTTTTGGGGGTTTACGTGAGCACTAAACGTTACATGTGTGTGTGTCTCACAGATTATTTTTTTTTTCATAAACCCCCCCCCCGCAAAAAAAACCATACTCCACGATTTAAGTAGTGTTTTTCCATTTTTTTTTTGTAAGTACTTGCATAGTTTTTTAAAATGCAGAAATAGCATATGATAGATTTAATACAGCTCGCAATTAGATGTGTGCATCTTTAGAGTGTTGGTTGTTTACAAAACAACTGTACACCTTCTTTAACTCACAGTTTAAACAAATAACCTTCCAGCGTATCACGTGCTGTGTACAATCATGTTTCATACAGCAGTCCAGATTCTTTGCCCTGCACTGTACTTCTTGTCCCCATGATTCCAATGGGACTGAGACAGAAGAGGCAATCCTGGGGATAGAGCCACTTTCTTGCAGCTGAGTCACTTGCCTGGATGCCCTACAGACAAATGATGATTTCCCCACTGAATCTTTTCTCCAATATTTTCCTATTTCTGCAGGCCCCACATACTTTAGTTCATTTTATTTCGGGGCTGTATACACAGGACTGATGATTTCCAGAAATAGGAGCGGAAGCTGATTCAGTTCAGTCTAAACATTTTTTGAACCAAACCAAACTCTCTTGAATATAGCTGTACTTCAGACACAACCTCAGAACCGTAAGTTACATTGTCATAAAAAAGGGGGGAAACAAGGCCTTCAGGCTGAGGGGGTTGAACAGTGTGCTTGAGATGGTGGGAGGTTGGAAAGAAACAGTTAAAATTATTAGACTGTGCTCAGTGTTGCAAATTGTGCTATTATTTTTAATTTTGAGGTCAGTAGAAAATAGATTCTGACATTCATTTCTTGTGTGCTGTGCGAGTTCTCTCCTCAGCTTTCCAATGCACCATCTTACCTTTCTGTCATGTCAGCTTTGCTTTTGTTTTGTAGACAAGAAATCCAGTTCTAACTGCACTCCCCTCCACGCTGCCCTCATTGCTCTCTGACAAA
The DNA here is from genome assembly GCA_013401275.1 of Pandion haliaetus. Classification (NCBI taxonomy): domain Eukaryota; kingdom Metazoa; phylum Chordata; class Aves; order Accipitriformes; family Pandionidae; genus Pandion; species Pandion haliaetus. Next base: position 194,954 of record VYZV01016833.1, on the reverse strand, counting down.
CCCAGCTCTAACTGTGCCTTTTTTTTCTCCCCCCCCTTTTTTTTTGGTGGGTGTGTGCAGGCAAAAGCTCGTACTTCTGCCACTAGAGAAGATGCCTCGGGAGGCAGGAGACATGTCGATGCTTCCCGACACAGGACAGAGCTGAGGAGCGGTTCGCCTAGGCTGGGTAGATGGCAGTGCCTTTCCTCAGCTCTCACATCAGAGCAGAGATGCAGGTGAGCATGAGGAGAGACAAGCAAGCAGGAGCAGCAGCACCAAGAGAGAAAATTCCCAGGTGTACACTGTACTGTTCAGTTGCTGCCTTGATTTGGCTGGTATCCCTGCAAAGAGTTTGGGATTTCTGCTGCCTCTCCCTGCCAGCCACAGACCCTGACTACATTTGTCAGAGCAGTTGCTGAGTCAAGTGACTGGTGACCCTTTTTCAGCCCTCGCCCTCTTTTCTCTGCTCGTTGGCCATTCACTTATCAGTGCCAGCACTGATCCTGACTCCAGCTCACCCATCTGCCCCTGTGAGCACCCAACAGTAGCTAAATGTCTCCTCAAGTATGCATGGAAGAGGCACAGAAGTAACCCAGCACAGGCCCTCTGGAAGCATCTTATTTCCATTTTTTTCCCTTCTCCTGACATGAATAGATGACACAGGAAAAAGCTTCTCTTCCTAGGCCCCTGCTGCATTTCTTCTGCTCTTTCTTAAAACTAGATAATGTTTCTGGTAAAAGAAGCTGGAAAAGTGTTTGATATGAAGCTCATCATTCCTTAGGAATTGCTGACTATGGAAACACCTGGACTGTCTTTGATAGGTGAAAGAGATCAGGGTACCTTTGCACAGCGAATTTCTCTTCTATGGGGCTTGCTGAGGACTGAGTAATCAGAAAGAAAGTAGCTGAATTGTTGAGGCTAACAGCATTTATTTAAAAAATTGCCTGCAAACTAGTGACAATCAGCATGGTATAAAGTTGCCTAAATCACCTGTTAATCAGAATCATCTGCCAATAAAAAGGGGAAGGAAGAAGTTACCTCAGTACCCCACTGAATACCTACATAAAGGGGTGTAGATGTTATAATGTGTAAGCCTGTAATTTTTTTTTTATTGAATGAGAGATAACAGTTGTCCTGACACATAGACACACTGTGATTGCAGGGAGGTTAGATTCAGCCAAATGCAGGTTGGGTGTTTCTCTGTCCAACAGGGTCTGTCTCTCTCTCCCCCCAAGCTAATAGCTGCTTTCCTGCTGGAGAGGCCAGCGTGGTCCTGGCAACTTACTCTTTACTGGGGGAAGCAACACCAAGTAGATGGGCAGCTGTGCTCTGCAGCAGGTGAAATGGGATTGGGTTTCATGTTCACCTCCCCTCCATGATTTTTCCCGGATTTTGGGGTAATGTGAGGAAACATTGCCTCCCTTCCTCCCAGATTAGTCCCTGGCTTTCAAGACTAAGGTCAGGTCTTCATCCCAGAAAGGAAATGGATGGGCTTCTCTGTCCATGAACCGCCAGCAACATCCAGAGATAGCTCAGGATTTGACTGGTCTCATTTGCAATGAAAAGCAGCTGAAACCCTTTTCTCCTCCCACTATGCAGCAACCTCTCTCCATGCAGACATGGCTTTCCCCTGCTGTGGTCCCCAAGGACCTTGCAGTGGAGGGGGTAGAAGAATTTTTATCGTTATATGACAAAGTGGGAGCTGAAGTCATGAGAGATTTAAGCCCCCGGGTAATTTTTGAAGGCTCCCTGGAGAGCTGTGTGTAGCTTTGGCTTTAGACACCTCTGACAGTTTGACAATTTTACTTCCTTGAGATTATGCAGAAAGTGTGGGAAAGAAGAGACGATTAAAGGCAGCCTTAGCTGTATTGTAGCACACTACCCTAAATTCACTCTCCCTTCCCATATTTTGCAAGGCAGCACAAGGCTGGCACTCTGTATCTCTTGAGTTCCCTGTGCATGAATGTGGTAGCACAGTTATTTTGCTCTCTGGCATGGGTTTGAGCATTTCTGATTGACTTCTTTACTTCTTGATCTAGGGCTGAACAAGCAGGAGTAAATCGAGAAGATGCGCACACATCAATATATCTGTTACTGAACATTGTTTCCCAGTTTTGTTTCTCACCACTGAAGTAGCTGCACGTCCATGCTCAGATAAATGGTTCCTATGGATGTGGCACTCCTTAAGTGCACAAGATCTGTTGAGGTGAAAGACCAAGGAAATGGATTTGCACCGCGCTGTGATTAACACATTTTATCTGTGGTGCAGTTTTAGGGAGAGAGGGGAGGCAGTGCTAAAGCGGTAGAATGCAGGGCAAGTAAAATGAGATAATTCCTCCTAAAGGTCGAAAGCGAGGAGGTTGTGCAGAGAGCAGACGTGAAGATGTGAAATTAATTATAAAAATCTGACATTGTGGAAAGCTTAAAAAAAAAAAAGATTCTAAATTAGATCCAGCTCTGCTCACTATGATGTTTCAAAATTCCCTGGAAATCAGGATAACCCAGGGCTCACTGAAAAAGCTCATTTATGAGAATGGGATTCTCTGGTCTGTGTTGCAGGAAGGGAACCTCAAAGTGAAATAGGAAGCTGAAGAGAGGGCAGCATCCTTTCACAAAGACATCATGAAAATTCCATGTGATGAGAAAAGATGTGGGATTGGTTTTTGTGTGCAAGCATCGTACATCAAAGTCCTATTTCTCCCGTATCCTTTGAAACACACACGTGACCTCGCGTGAGTTAAGATCTAAATACAAGCTTTCTGGGAAAAGATTGTTCCTCTTGAAAATGAGCGTATAAAATCTGTAGCTTTGCTCAAAAGGAGGGAGTTAGTGGTTTTGTATGGAAAATTTGATTTGTGAAGGATTACCAGTAAGCAACCATTGCTCGCATGCTCCCACATGCAACTGTGCTTTCTTGTTGTTCTGCATAGTGATTGAGTTCATGTTTACCAGGGGCTGCAAGCCTCGCTTTGTTAATAACTAACATCCCTCTAAGAGGCAGTGATCAAAACACAAGGTAGGCCTGGAGCATCTCCCTGAGCTGCAGAAGAGGAAGAGTGCACTTGTAAAGCTCAGGCACAAGTCAAGGCTCTGAGCACCTCTAAGTGCATGCAGCTCAGGAGTCAAGAAAGCAGGGAAGGATGTGTGGGATTGCTGTGCTTGAGACAGGCTCTTCTTTGGGCCGATGTGAGCTGGCGCATCCATCACTGTGCACAGCCACGACCTGCCTTCCTCAAACTGTTATGTCCCTGTGGCTTGGGAACCTGGGTCACCTCCAGGTGAGAGGTCAGGGTGTTGCTTTGAGACTCAACGCAAAGTTACTTGCTGGGTTGGGTTGGCTGGGAACACGAGCGAGCAGTCAGAAGCATCCAAAAAGCTGTTGGGAGTCAGAGTCCCCACTCTTGTCACTGTGGCAAGTAATGCCATAACTGGAGGGCAACACACACCTTGCTTTTGTTTTCTCCCCGGTTTCTTTTCTATTGCTTTGAGTAAAACATTCCTGTTAACTGAAGAGAAATGTAACAAGCCAGGTCATCCTGTTACTAGCATGGCCATATGGGTTCTCTTGTTACCATGACCTGGGGGCACCTCCCAGCCACACAGAGAACAAGCCCAAAGTCTACTTGTTTCCAGGGGACAAAGCAGAGCTGAGTCCTCCCTTTCTGGGCATGCACTCTGTTGGGTGTCTGCTCTCATTTCCCTTTGCGGAATTACTGTGCATCCCCCAGGTTTGTGTAGCTGCAGTTAGAAAAGATGGTAACAGAGAGACAGGCATCCTTGTAATGGGCAGAGCCTGGGAGCATCTGACCTGCTGCCTCCTATGTAGGCCATACAGGGGGGACAATGTCATGTCCAGCCCACCACCCTCCCTTAGCTGGACCTAGGGGAAATCAGGAGAGCATCCTGCTGGGACCACCCTAGAACGGCATCTCTAGAGGCTTCCGTTCCCTACTACGGTTTGCAGCAGTATGCTATATGCAGTAAGGCTGCAGGAATTACTCTTCTTTTTTTTAACACAACCGCCTTGGACTCCGTCCACACCAAGAAAGCAATTAGAGCTGCCTTGTTCTTCTTATAAATTACAGGGTTGTCACCACAATTTCTGTACTGTTTCTGTGGGCTGGAATCAAAACTTGGTAAAGCCAGTGGACAGAAACCCACCAACACCTTCGGGCCTTGCTTGGATCAGGTCCGGTAACCTCGGTAGCTTCTTACTGTCATACTAGCTAACCTTTAACTGAAGCCATAGCACCCACTCCCCAGCCACTCTGTACTTTGCTCTATAAAGACAATGTCTTTTTAAACAGCCTTTGCAAATGAGCACTTGAGATGGATGCATTTCCAGAGTGCTGAACACAGAAAGCAGTGAAAACCTTCATGTTCTTGGAAAGACCTGAATACCACAAAGAAAAAATGGATTTTCACATAAAAAGTTATTTTATTTTATATTTTCTCCAGAGTTCCTAGTGAAACTTTCCCATTATTGAAGGGAAAAAAATACAAATCAGGCAAGATTATACATCAGTAGTGAAATGTGCCCTTCACAGTGTGGGTGTGACCTCTCCTTGCAAACTTGTCTACAGTCCTAGCATTTAATCTTTGCAACGACAGAGAAAACTGTATTGTTTAAAGAGCACCGAGATAAAGAAGGAAACATTAAGAGGACAAGATGCCCACAGATATAAAATAAATTAAAAGCATCTGTAAAAGTTTCTTTCCATATACAAAATAACTTTCCTTTTTGAGGGTAATTTTGATTTTTTTAAATTGACATGGTCTGTACAAAGATTAACCTTTCAACAGAAATCATTTTGAAAGGCTGTTTTTACAAGGAGAAATGGGTCGCTAAACAAAACATCAGTCTCCTGCAAACTGCTGAGCCTCTCCTCAGAGATGAGCATGTGAAGCTTTTTGGCCAACCCTGCAGCGGAGCACAGCGATTTGCAACCCCACGGCTCTCAGCACCTCATGAAAGGCGCTCTGCTGTTTGCAAGTTCAGGGCCCCCGACAAAGGAAGAAACAGAGCCTGCCTTGTGACGCTGTTCAGGGGAACAGTGTCATTGGTTCTAGTGGGCAGTTCTGGGTCAAGGTACCGCACTGCAGGATAAGCAAGTTTTATTTTGCACTCTGTATTTTGCACACTTACCGTGAATTTCCCTATTCAGCCTCCAAAAGTGGGATTTTCAAGAGCTTTCTGCAGTGGCCTTCTCAGTCTGCTCATCACTGGGGACTGTGCTCCCAGAAGAGCGTATCTGAAGAGAGAGCTTGCGTAGCTTGAGACATTCTCCTATCTTTTGAGCCAGCCATAAAAATAATGCATGGGCATCAGATACTACATAATTAGATACAAAGCAGAGCCATTTACCAATTAATAGTATTTAAAAAACCAGAACAGGTGGGAAAAGCCCCTTGTGCCGATTTGAGATTAAAATCGTGATTAGTAACATGAGTTGGAAATTATTTGGAGGTCCCTACTAAAACCGTTATATATAGAAATCATTGCCTGTGCGATTAATACATTACTGATGCTAGACATAGCTTTATGTAGAAAGTTTCCCTTACAGATACAAATGCAAAACAACTCATGGGCATAAAATATCTCACTTCTATATGGTTAGCTGCAGAGATGACTCTCAGTGTAGGGTTGGAAGAGGCAGATCACATTTTACTTAGAAGACTGTACATATTCTACATGTTACAGTTCACGACAAAGTCTGGCTGTATCCTGGTGAAAACCAAGCGTAACATATTCACGCTCGTTTTCAGGTGATGGTTTTAAGGTCACTTCCAGGCTGTCTCAACACAGCACTGGAAAGCATTGCCTATTGCCTTGAACTCGGCTTCAGTCCCAAAGAGTGACTTGGAGCACAGCTGCCCCAGACTGCTGTGCTGGGGAAACACCTGTATTTCATTAACGCCTCTATTCTGGAACACAAAAGTTGGGAAGCTTGGCTGCCAACAGCCTATTCTGATCTGGGTAATTCCACTACCATCCAAGGGGCGGGCCAGGGAGAGTCCGACCTCTGCATTTTCCTCTGAGGAGCCCTGTTCCTGGCACTGCTTGTACCAGAGACACCCTTCACAGACCGAGCTGGGCTTGGCTCAGTCCTGACCTTCTGCCTGAGAGCCAAACGCTCCAATTCATCCCCAGCAAGTGGGAGGCTGGGGCTCAGCAATGCCTCAACTTGCAGGGTCCCTGTTCCCCCAGCGTTTTCCTGGGGGACTGAATGTCCTTCTCCAAGGCAGCAGTCCCATTTGCAGTGGAATGACCCTCCCACAGGGCACTGGAAACCTGCAAGGTACTTACTCCTCTGCGCCATGTTTGGGAAGGTGTAGTCTAGTGCTGTTCTAAGGAAGGAACATGCTGTAATCCTAGCACAGGGTGACGCAAGGAGAAATCCAGCCTTCGAGGGCTACTGCGCAGCTCCCACCTTTCTACTCAGGACAAGAGATGCGCACCTCAAGAGCCTCAAAAATACTGTGAAGGAAATGATTTTGGCAATGAGAGTGTTACTCATCACCAGCCAGCTCACCTTGAACAAAGAAATGTGCAGCTCTTAACAACTATCGGACACCACTGCACCTGTTTCTGCTTGCAGGGCCTGACGTCTACTGAAAATCTGAGCCTGCTTCCAGCTTAGCCAGTGGCGTCCCCCACGTGTCCTAATGATGCTGGGCCCAGGATTAAATGATGAGCCCTACAGTACGGGCAGCCTGTGCACATCCCTGCTTCTGTCTGTCCTTAAAGTCAAAACAGGAACCCACAGAGCTCCGCACCAGAGAGGCAGGCTCTTTTTCATTACTGAGACACAGTTGTGAAGAAAAGTACAGATTTTTTCCTCCATTTTTAAGTCCAAATTGCGTACAGAATGTCTGAGTTTTCTTCTGCGTATAGAAGTGGATCAAATGAACCTTGAGCTAAACATACGCAGCTTCACACTTAGTGCTTGGTTTTGATGGCAGTTCTGCTCCTATATGCTGAAGATGGCACTTGTTCTCTAGAAACAGGAACTTTTGCAGTTCCAGGGAACACATCCTCCAAGGCAATACATTGCTACAGAGCTTTCGGAATCCTAACACACAGCAATCAGGTCAGATAACTGTGCTAATCAGTGTTGCTTAATTGGAGCCAATAAACATGTATCCAGTGGCATTTGGGGAATCTGACTTGCAGTGGTATGCTGTTCAAACAGGGTAAAGGAAGAGCTGCAATTGTAACCTGCATCTGGGACTAACAGATGGTTCTTTTTTTTTTTTTTTAACTTAAACCCTTGTCCATTGAAACTTTGTGCAGGTAAAGAGTGATTGCTGAAAGGATCCTTAGGCTACCTATTTCACCTCCACACCTCTCGTACCCTTCCACATGCACATTATTCAGGTTGGTAAACACAACGGCACCAGTGATGAAATAAAAAAATCAGTGACTCAATGACCGAGTGTTTAAACTAGCCTCAAATAGATATGAAGCTGCAAAAAGGCATGTACATAGGAAAACTGCTGTCACCTTCAATATGCTGAGGAATTGCTAACTCCAAAGTAGAGAATTTAACTCTTATGATGATGGGGAATTAATTTATTCCCTATGAATATTTGCCCTTTAAATATACTATTTCAGAGAGTCAGTTATGTAGGTAACTTACAGAAAAGGTAGTTTGGTGTTTACTTTTAGCGCAAACTGAAACGTCGCTCTCAGCAGCCAAAAGTGCTTTAAAAAGGATCATCCTCTATAGATTGTGCTGTTGGAAATGGAACTGGGGTTCTCTCTGAAGTACTTCTGTGAACATACACTCCGTAACAGAACAAGCTTTTCGCAGCTGTGCCTGAAATTCATCAGATGTTTTCTTTCCGGCTTGTAGTTTCTCAAAGTAATTTTTTGGTGGATAAAGTCATTGAAAGAACATTTTGTGTTTTTATTGTGCAAAACCTGCTAGTAAGAAATCTTAAATTGACAGCATAGGTACAACAAATTTGGTTTTCAGAGTAGAAGTGAACCAAGGAATAAAAAAAAAAAAATCTACTATCTGATTAATAAACTCACCACCCAGAGGCAATTTTGATCAAATAATCATAGTGAAGACCTACAGATAAGAACTATGCACCAAATAATTTCACGTCAGTCATCAACTACCATGATTTACTCATAGATCACTTGCAACTATGCTGTATAATATGTGACCAAGTCACTCAGACGCTTCACTGAGTGTGATACTTTCATACCCTTGGCCTGCTGAATTTCCACAGTGGCATGAAAGAAAAGTCTTCACTTTCAAGACACCACAATTATGCACGCAGCAGTAATGCGTTTTGTGTTCTTCCGACTGAGGGCACTGACGGCTAGTAAGCTGAATTACGAAGAATATGTCAATGAAAATGAATACACACATGCAGTCGATGACACGTCATATTAAGGAGATGTATGTCTAAGTTGGATTATCTAAGGCTCTTAGGATGTCTTATTTTTCTTCCTTGATGCACTAGTCGATAACCTAAGGCAGAAATCTTAGCTTTAAAATGAAGACTAGTGTATTTCTAATCTCCTTCCCCATTAGTTACCATAAAAATGGAGACAAAAGTTAACAGCTACTGCTGATTCAAAAGTCTTGTACAAAAATAGACCAGTATGTCCTTCTGGCAGTCTCAAATATCTTGAAGAGTCTTCCCCAAATTCCTCTTTCATCTCTTGATTTCAACAGAAACAGTCAGTCCCCATTGCCAAGACTTGTGTCTTGGTGAAGTTCAGAGATGAATGAAGTTTGTGTATTCTCTTTCCTTGGAATTGCTATTCAGAATCCATTCCATTTCCATCCTCATTGTTTGGATTTGTTTACATTTTTTTTTGTCCAAAGGAAATGCATTGGCAGTGCAAACAAAAAGTAGTTATCATGACACACCCCCCTTTCCCCCACCCCAAACAGCAAGTGATCACCTCAGCATTTCAAAAAGGTCTCCCGAGATGTTATCTGCACGCACAGGATTCCACTGTCATGTTGGGGTACACCTTAAGAACCACATTTTTATTTTCATCGAAGAATAAGATACTAAGAGAAGACATTTTGTCAGGAACACAGCAAGGCTCAGGAACGCCTGGGACCACCGCAACGGCTCTCACTATGCTCTGGATGGTGGCATGGTTGGATGGCTTCAAGGCCTGCAAGAGAAAGACAGCAGAAAATGTAACAGCACCCAATTTAGAATGGACCCACATTCTCTAGAACAAAACTGGTTTCTTGAAGAAGGGCCCTGTGGAGACCCCACAGCTGACTAGCTGTAAAATCTGTCTTCTACTCGACTGTTTCCAGTTGTCAGTGTAGCTGCCCTGAGCCCGCGGCAGGAAATGCGAGTCTGGTTTGGTTCTTCTGGCCACTGGATGTGAGTGTCGCTCCACCACTTTCAGCTCGAGCGTCCTGCTAGGGACAGGGCCTCAGGCTGTCTATGGGACCTGCCTTCCCACGAAAACGCCCAGACAGCAGACCTTGCAACAAGGTGTACCTATAGGTCAAGGTAGTCTCTTCTGAGTGAATTAAGTTACATGTGGGCTGCAATTTAGTCATAAAACTTGTTCAGCCGGCAGGGAGGCAGTCAATGTGCTAGCAGGCTGAGTCATTAGGGGAACAAAAGAAACATAACTTGTAGGCTGGGGAGTTTTGACTGGTGGAATGCAAGTGCATCAGGAAAAACAAAAGCGGATAAAATGTGTACAGATGAGAGAATGGAAGTACTTTACACCAGGATGCTAATTGTCCAGTTTGCTCCTGTGCAAGTTTAGGTTGTTTTGCTCATTATTCCATGCCAAATCACTTCTCATCTGTGGTAAACATAATCAGTGACATTGCCATGTAACTGAGCCCCCAAATCCCATGTCAGTTGTACCTCATATTAAGGTGACATTTTTCTCCAAAGGACAAAGTTTCATGGATTTATATACTCACGTAAATAGGAGCACACTTCGGTTTGATATGAACAAAAAGTGAACATGACCAGTTAGATAACTGTATTTGTTCACAAAACCAGAATACATTAATACACTCATAAAAATAAAAATGAACATACTCATTGAAATGAAAAATACTAAGTTTTACCTCTGAACCTCCAAACCCTTCCAAATCCAAGTATCTGTACAAGAGATAGGTGAGCATGAGAAATGCACAAGATGCAGCTTTTAGCCGAAGACTTTTGGTTTTCTAAGAGTGAAACTTTGAACAATGCTTTTTAGAGCTCTTCTTGAATGTAGAACCTGGGAATCACACAGTTAAATACGCTCAGTCAGATGCCACTGAGAAATACATGAAACAAGATCATTTAGGCCAAATGTGCAATTGGCGGTTTTGCTCTGACAAGAGGTGATTTGCTTTTGGAAAAATCAGTCATAAGGGTTAGACAACTACCTACCTGAAGTGTAAGTCTTAATGACCTTGCATGCAAAAAGCACAGGAATAACTGTGTGATTCTGGCTCGTCGTATCGTTTGTGTAGCATGTTAGTACATTTAGGAGTAACTGCTTCCAGTTCTGCTGGCAAAACGCACGGATGACTAACCTGTCCCTACTTAGGGCAACACAGCTTACGACTAACGCTAGCTGTATTTTCCTTCTTTTTCATGGAGACAGCTGTTCCTTGAATTCCAACAGAAATGGATCAGAATGGACTTTTTGCATATCATGCTGTTGAAATTAGTCTCAAGAGACAACTGGAACCATCTGACACAGAATTGAAAAGGATTCACTGGGAAGCATTCAGCTATTCTTTATGTACATGCTAGACATAATTCAAATGTTTTTTGAATTCTCATGAAGAACCTATTTCACCTGCAGGAAGGCTGAGCAACAAACGGCGCCAATCCTGCACATCCTATGCTTCTGTTTATCCTCTGAGAGACTCAGAATTTTCTCAAGTGTACTCAGGATCCAAGTCCCTTTTAAGTGCAGACATTATACAGAGCCTGATCTTTTTCCCCTGTTGCTGTTTAACTTTACTGTCATAGCTTATCAGATGAACAAGATGCAGGGGTGTGGTGATACTCTGTTTAAATTACAAACACAAAGCTTGTTGCACCATCCTCTTAATGGCTGTAGGTTTCCCAGCATGGTTACAAAGACATTACTCTCCATCTAGGTAGCTGATCTCAAGAAAGGCATTTCTGTTTGTTTGTTTTGAATTCAAGAGTATCTATACTCCTCAGCACTAGTTGATAGGGAATTAAAAAATGTCTTGGATTAGCGTACAATTCCAATTTCTGTATCATTTCTGCCTGCAAAAGGAAGCGAAAGCTCTGGTAGCATCCAGGCTTGTTTCCCTACTCAGCTGCAGTGCAGCATTCTCCATAAAAATAACCAGGAGCCAAACACATCACCTGAGCCTGTTGATCAGACATCAAAAGGTAAAACATCTATTGAGACCCTATTTTCCATTGCCAGTAGTATGGTCTCTGAATATTCCGTGTTAAGGTCTCACCAGAAACCTGTCCCTTCAGATATGGAACCTGCACCACTAAAATGCTAAATTGTACACAACTGATTTCAAGTATTGCCTCAGCTATCAGTGGGAATAGCCCAGATACATTCTGTCATTGTATGATAAAAGAAATACCTCTATATGGGTATTGCATAATACAGAACATCCTCCGTACTGACTTGAAGTCTGCCTTGAATACACTATCCCTGGCCCTTAAGGTGCATTCTTGAGGATGACCAGCTTTGGCATAACTCTGCATCTGCCAGTGGGAATTTAACTGTGACTGGAGTAAAATCCGAAGGTGTGTGCTTCTCAGAAAACTGAAATCCCCCTCAGAGTACTGAACTGGCATAATGCCCTGCACAAGGGGGGTGAGTTAGGCCATTGCCTGCGGGCCACCTACGCCCTGTCCAGCACACAGTCATGAAAAGCAGGCAGAGACTTTCTTTTAGGAGGGGAGAAGCAGGGGACGCCAAGAGGAGCAGCAGGAGGCAAAAATGCTGAGCTGACTCCAAGCTGCCAAATAAATCTGTGAATGAGTCCAGCTGTGGCTCAGTCTGCACCTGCTAAGCTGCACACATCCTTGGGAGACTTGCTCCCCTGTTGAATTTCATTAGAGATGTATTATGAGCAGGGCAAATGATGTCAGTTAGGAGCTTTCATTCTTGACCTGGGAGAGGGTCTGCCTGGCCTGTATGCCCTGCGGCATTATGCAAACCCAACACATGTGGGCTTGACAGCAGTCAGCCCAGCTAATTGAAATCAGGGAAAGGGTAAGGCCAGAAAATTTGGAGGTGGGGAAGCAGGGGGAAGAGCCACATCTGTTCTTAATTACCCAACAGGTTGTCAACTTTAGGAGCTCACCCTCAACAAGGGAACATTACATACCCATAGGCACAGACTAGCTTGTTACTGCCTGATGGTTATAGTATCATTTTGCAAACACAGTCTTGTTAGTAGCACCATATATTATGCATGGCTCAAGAACAACACATGGCTCTTGAAGATGGTTGCTTCACCTTTTTATATAATTTAGCATTCTCTTTGCAAAACAAGGTCATTTTGGCTTTTGTGATTAAAAAAGCACACAAAAGGAACAATTAGTATTCCAACATGGACAGAAATCTACCAATTGCTTTCAGGGAACCAGACTCACAATGGGTTTCAGTAACCCGCTCTCTTAACGAACCAGTTCTCTCTGCAATACATGGCAGCAAATATTCAGCTTCACAGTGTCTAAATAACTATAATGCTCTGCTGCTGTAATTCTTCACCCAGATGAGTCTGCAGAGTTTCACACAGAAAGGCCAGATTCAGCCTTTTAGTAGGAATTTATAGAAGAAAACCAGTGTCCTGGTTATGGCCTTGCAAGCCTGCGCTACAGGCTTAGTTCATGGCAATCAGACCTTCTGCTTCTTATCAGCAAAGTCATTTAAACTCTGTGCTTTATTTGCCTACCCATCCCTCCTGTTTACTTCTCACCTTTTTTCTACTATAAGCTTTTTCCAGGGCAGGGACCACTTCTGGTATTGCGTATATGCCTATCCCAGGCAGAGCAGAGGTGTGACGAGGAGAAGAACACTCTTTTGGGACTGCTAGACTTAAGTTACCATGATAACAGTAGCCAGTACTGCAAATTTACTTATTGGAGAAGATGGAGCTAAACTACAACATCTCAAGAGGCTGATGCTACTATCCACAGGAAAGCAGAACCCAAATTTGGCAGAGGAAAAATTGGCTCTGTATGTTAGAAAATCTTTTGATGCCCAGTATAATACCTCAGGGGAATTACCTGAAGACGGACAAATCACAGACAAAGCTGGAACTCCTTTATCACCCAAGCAATACCTGTTAACTACCCTTCAGCTGTGAGCACTGTTCATACCTCCCTCTCACGCCTCAGAGCATCAAACGTAAGTTTAAACTTCAATTAAACTTCATTTTTCCTCTTCAGAACCACTGGTACTAAACTCATCTCAGGATGTTTTACTTGCAGGAGCATTTGTATAGCTCATTGTGTTTCTTTCCAGAAATCTGGAGTTACTCTGGGAATTAAGCCCTGAGGTTATGGAGCACGTTAAGGGTTTTCTGATTGCACGTGCTAACAAAGGCTCTAGGAATAGAGGAATAGGAAGCTCTTTATTACTATTCCTAAAGGAATAGGAAGCTCTTTATTACAGTACTTCTATATCATTACTCTACTTTAGGTTTCTGAGAGTTTCTTTACCTCCATGAAGATACGTAACACTTTTTGCTACCCAAGAATCTGTGTTCTCAAAGTCTCACCTTGACTCTTAAAAAGAGAAACTTGCTTTCTGTCTTAAATCTGTTATTTCCCATCAGCTCTCAGCAGGATTAGATTTCAGTCGGAGCAAGGAGAGACCAATAACAAGGACTTCTAAAACCACTACATCCAAAACTGTTTTTGAAACTGGTTTTGTTTGCTCTTGAGTGTGCACATTATTGAGCAATCTGAGGTTTGATCCAGACTCTCCTACAGGCAAAGGGGGGTTCTTCCCAGTCTCTGCATCAGGCACTGGCTGACCCTGAAATAGATGCTATGTATTGACTGTTAAAAGAGAGCTTTTCTGCCTCAGAAGGTAGAAACCTATTTTGCATGTCTGCCAAATGTAAAAAATAATAATAATAAAAAAAAAGTTATAGTGACTGGGTTGAAATGGTTATTCTCTAGCAAGTGCTAGATTCTGGGAGTCCATCAGCACCTTAACTATCCTTTACTTCTTTGAGAGCCAAAAGAGCCACACCCGACAACCTTAGGAAATGGGAACCTAAACACTTTTGGACTTACAAGAAGACACCTTCAAGCCTTTCTAAGGAGCTNACAGAGGAACTTGACTGAAATTGTCCTCCACTAGAATAACTGATTGTCCAATGCGTACTTGACTCTTTGCTTCTTTTGTAATACTGATGGTAGCCCATAGCAGATGTCTCATTTTAAGTGAAGAGTATTTAGGAGCCAGGATCAGCTGAGTTAGACACTTTTTTTTTGTACTCCTTTGAACTGAAGTAGTTGAACTCTTCCAGTTTAAGTATCATGCACCATTTCCTCCAAAACAAAAATCAGAGCAACACTCTTTTATGGTTGGGATAAAGTTTTTATAACTAAAAGCTGCAATGAGAAATGCTAACCCAGTCTTAAGCAGAGGGTTACAGCAGGCATTTTTGTAATTTATGTGTCCTTAAAGTTAGAATGGAAGAAGTCTGGGTCCAGAGCTTTTAAAATTTCTAACCTGTATGTCGAGTTACTGGTTTGACAGAGCACGGTTCCCATCAACAATAAAGTAAAAGGCCTAGTATTCAAATGTAATGACTCTGCCACTTCCTGTTCCCTTTCATTTTTCCCTTTGATCCAAAACCTGAAAGCTTGCCATTGCAGTTGGGGATAGTCAAGTAAGTCATCTCCTCCTTCAAAGAGACACTCTTGCCTTCCTCAGCCTGCTTTCTCTGGGCTCCATCCCCTTTGGTGCATTTCTCCACCTGTCATTTTCAAAGGGTGACTCCCTTGGGTCCTTTAGCCACTGAAATGCCACATAAATTTCGGAACTAACTGCTAAGGCTTCACTGTGGTGGGAATAAAGACTCTTGAATGTGAGGTTACAGCGAGACCAGAAACCCTACCTTTACTGACATTTTCTGCAGGCATCATTTGTGCGTACCCCACATTTTAGGACAGCCTCGAATATTGCATCCTACTTTCAGGTTTTGGTAGACTCCAGGCGGGTCCACGCTGCTAATAATGACACTGGGCATTTGATTTTAAGGAGCCAAGTTCATCCACCTAAGTCACAGGCCTAGGAGCACATCACCCTTTCTTGCTACTCACATGCCACAATCTCATAAAAACCAGAGGATATTCCAAATGTCAGTTGGCCAGGATCCACTACTTTTGCATCCACTTGGCCTGTCACAGAAGTGATGCATTTGACTCTTTCACTTACACTTAGAGCGTCCTGACCACTCCTATAGCTCCACAGAGCCCCTCTGTCATTGTCACACTCATGCCTCATGAGGCACACATTCTTCCTAGAGTATGCTATGCTGATGGACCCCAACATGGATCTGGCAGCAGAGACTCCTTCGAGGCATAACAACTGTCTAATAAGCAATTTTCTGGATCTGGCTTGTATTATGTTTATTAAACAGGTTAATAACAAGTTCACACATCGTAAGCACTGTTCAGGAAATGTTTTATGGCAATTTGGGTTCTGGACAAAAAACTAATAGCATGTAATATTTTTAAAATTATCTTTACACGCCTGTCTTTTTACTAGCTGTTCTAACTGTTACTCCTTGAAGCACAAGACAAAGATACCACTTATTTACTAGATCTGAGCACGTAACAGATGACCAGCTGCCTTTTACTGATGCAGGAAAGAAAACACATAGTTTGTGGTAACAGACTGTGCCAAAGAATCAATAAAGACCATACCTTTGGAATTGGGAATTGGCATTCCCCTGAGCAGTAATAAGCATCAAAGGATTTAGGAGAAATAATCCACTCGCTCCAGCCAATGTCTGCAAAATCCACCTTGAGATAGCGCCGGGAGCAATACCTTGGCTCATTCCACTGCTTCCACCTCGCCGCCTTCAGCGTTTGCTCATCGAACTGGAGAGTCTGGCTCTTCTGGTGATGATTCTTCCTCTGCTTTTTCTTACTCTTTGCCCTCTCTGCTAACCGTGGCTGGAAGGTTTTGTATGGTTTTCTGACTTCCCATCTCTCATCCTCATCGTACTGGTACTCGGCTCCTGGAAGTTCATTATTCTGCAATGGCAACAGGACATTTGCAGAGCGTTTTCGCCGCCGCTTCCCAAGGCTGCTCCTCACATGGTTTTCTGGCATGGTAAAGACCCTTGCCAGTGGATGATGGTGCCCTTGCAAACTAGAGACAACACTCTCTGGCTCTGAAATAGCAGAATCATTGGCATAAATCAGAATGTAGGGTTCATAGCGAGAAGGTACCCTTTTCCAGGGGTGATGGCTGGTCAGATCCATTTTGACACTGATCAGGAGTTCTTTGTTTTGTTTTGCTTCGTGCAGGAGCTGAGTGATATCCTTCCACTGCCAGGAAAGGACATCCTGGTAAGCAGTGGAGATATTTATTAGGAAATGGCCTAGGCTCCGAGTCTGGTTCCCAGCAAAAGGGAAGGCCCAAATTGAAAGATGTATCTGAATTTCAGGTTTCCTGTGCCCATGATGGGAACAGCCTCTGGAGTGGGAACAGTTCCACTTAGCATGCAGCAGATCACCAATATAATAATACACCGAAGCTGACAAGACGTTTTCAGACTCTGTGAGTGACGTCAAGTTAAAAACATATATCTCCTGGCTTTCAGGGCTCCCTAGAAGAAGAAATACTTAGATAAGAATATGGCCATTTCAAAATGTTATAGAGAAACGACTGAGCACATTGCTTTTTAGGTTATACATTAAGTTCATGGGAAATTTTCACACAGTGCTGTGGTAACAGGTTTAGGCCACTACTCAGAAAAATAACCAAACTGGTAAACTGGTGACCGTGAATCACACACTTTCGGTTTGGTTTCCTTATAATACCTATCTCCACCCAGAAATATTCACACATTTCCTACTGCTCCTCTGACTTCAGGAAACAAACTAGGGCACAGGGACACAGCTCAATTAACAGATGCACTAAAAACTTCAAGTATCATCCAGAAATTTGAGCGATGTCATAGTAAGGTTTTGCTCTTTTGTCTTCCTCTTTCTGTAAGATTTCCAACCCCCTCCCTCTCAAAATGCACTCAGGTGCCAGTGACTGCCCTGTCATGACTAAAGAATTGTCTTCTTTGTCCACGACAATTGGGACATCGGTGGGATATCAATGGCACTGAACCACACCTTAAGCCCAGACCTAGCTGAAGCTGGAGAAAGGCTCCCACTGGCTTCGCTAGGCACTGGATTGTCTGTAAACTTTCATTATCCTCTTGAGCCACAGCCTCAGTGGGAAAGAAAAGATTTGCTTCCCTATTAAGAGGCTCAGTGTGGCAGCGAGGAAGATGAAAAGCCTGGATTCAAACGGGGCATGATTCTCAAGTGTTGCCACAGACTTTCAAGTGTACTGCTAGGTAAGCCACTTAAGCCCTGACTGCCAAGCCGTTTAATCCAAAAAAACCCTAGCTGATTCCTTTAAACCTTCCACTCTGCTCCACTGTGATCCAGGCCTCACCTACAGGACAGGGACTTTGGCGCCTGGGTGGCATTTACTCTTAGCTTCTAAAGATGTCAAAGAGACTACTAAAGAGGGACCCAAAACCATGTAACATTTGATACAGCTACCTATGTACATCTGGATGCAAAATAGGAAAGCAAACATAGAGAGTACTACATATTTCAAAAGGTAAATGAAAAGACAGATTTAAATCCTGTGTTACAAAGGACATTTCCTCTTGATATTAAGCATTCCTCCATTACAACAAGGCCAATTTATTGGCCCCTCAAATGGTCAGTGACCTCTGCATGCGCGACTGGGTCTTCATGACCCAGAGCCCTTCATAACAGCAAGGTCAGAGTTGGGCACAGAAAAGTATAAAGTTATTGACAACGGCCTTGCACACAAAGAAGGAATGTGGCTCGCCTCTAAAGACACGGGGAGAAGAAACATCAGGATATAATCACTGTTGAATCATTTTTAAGGCTTGAATGTCAGCTCTGGAGAACAAGATGATTTACCTTTTATAATGAGCTAAAGACACACAAGCTGGATGACAGCCTTTTGGCTAAGTCAGACACTAATCACAACCAAAGTTTCCCTTTAGAACAATCAGGCCCAGGACTGCTTCAATTTCACCAGGTAAATTTAGTCATTCCACCTAGGACATTTTATCAGTTTTCATGCCAGTCAGAGTTACAAAGTATTTACTAGCATAACTGAAGGTACCTATTAGAGCCACCCCAATAACCAAAAGAAAGCCAATCCAAAATGTCTTGGGTTTAGGGGGGGGTGGTAGTGGTGGTGGTGGCAAAACACACCCACTTGCCTCTGTGCAGAGGGAAACAAGCCAAGGACAGTCCTTCTTAATGGTCAGGATGTTACTGTATTGATTAGGAGGGATGCAGGGGACTCGAGCTTCCGCAGCTGTAAAATTAGATAAGTCAACCTAACCACAGGTATCTTGCACAAACCCAAAGATGCACCGCTAACACAGGCTGATCTGTGGAAACAGATGGCTGACTACTTTAATCCCTTGTAGGGTACAACAGAAAGGCTTAGGGGTAAGGTTTAATTTTTGTTTTAGAATTTCCTGCTTGGACTGTAGTTATGTCTGTCCTTCAGAAAAGAGAAATATAGATCCAATCGTTAAGGTGCTGTTGAGAGCTATAAAACCAGGCTGTATGGAAAAGTCAAATATATTAAAGCAAAGGTACAGTCTGCAGCCCCTCAAAAGGCTAGAAACAACCCAAGACATTAGGAAAACAAGGGAACACGGAGTTAAATGCTTCACTGACATCATGGCATGTCAAAACCCTCTCTGAAGGCTGAAGAGAAGTTATAGTTTACAGAATTTTGCAAGAATGTTGATCTTTTTATTTATTTTTTTATTCCAAGGGATGAGAGGCATAGAGATACCCGTGGACTAGGGATGAACACCCTCCCCACTTTCACCCTGAAACACTGTAGTAAGTACCCTGCCCAAGCAAGTGAAAACATCATTTCCAGTACTGATCTTTCAAAGACTTTGACAGCTTTATGTTCTGGGTGACAGTCTGTGCTTCCANNGCTTCCAGCTTGCAATATCCTGACTACTAATGCCATTCAGGTAAGTCCAGCAAAAGACTGTATTCTGCCTCTGTCTCACCATCCCCACCCCAACAATCTAAGTGGCCTCCTCTTCAAACATTTTTTCCTCATCAGTATTCTAACCCACACATTAAAAAAGCAGGTATCGGTCTCACTAGAAAGACAGAACCCTTCTCCCCAGTATATCATATGCATTGCTTCATGAAATTAGGGAAAAACCAACATACACTTTTCCCAGTGAAACAGGGGAAAACAAGGCCAAGTAATTTATGGAAGATACCCTTGTTTACACACTCAGCCCAACTTGATTATGGATCACACAGGTAAGTTCCCAACAGCTGAAAACTTAATGTACCAAACCCATCCAATTTCTAGGTATTACTTATGCCTGGGGAACAAGATTTCCTTTTAATTTGATCCTCCTTTTCATTCCTCAAGCCAAAACTGGCTGTTTATTACATTTCTAAGCACACATGAGGACCTGACCTCTGCTTGGTTTGTAAACACTATTATTATTATTACTAGGTTAATATGTAATTTGGCAGAGCACTAAGTACATCAGTCTTAGGAACCAGAATTTATTATTTGAATCACTATTGTATGCTGAATGACAAGTTTTGATTTTAATTTTTAGTAAGAACTCCACTTAACAAATACTGCCCGTCCTCTAAGTGGCATATTGTAGTGGAACACAAAACAAGCTGCTTTTGTTTGTAAAGAAACCCTAGATGGCGTGAAACAGACACAGGAGGAATATATAGTTTTGATTAAAAGCAAAACTCAAGAAGCCACTCTTGGTGTGTAACTCTACACCCAAGACCAAGTACGTACTTGCAGTAGATGGCGCTATTTTCTTACTGACTGACCTCCAAGCTCCAAAGAGTTTTCAGATCATTCAGTCTGCAAAATCATCTTGAAACCAGTTACTAGCAGCCAGCGCAGATGTCTACGCATTTGCTGGCTTCCAGCTCAGAAAAACCCAACTGTGTGACCCAAATCTCTGTCACAACTTAGGAACACTGTGTCCAATACATCCGTTGTGTGGCAGCGATACCCGACTCTCAGATGTGAGCAATGCACCAAAATAAGCATTCCCCAGGCTAGGCATTACCCTTAAAAATGACAGACACATCAAGGAAGATTCAGCTTTAAAATATCTACAAATGCACCTTTTCCTCAGGAAAATTTCGTTTCACTGAAATGAAACTTTGTCCTTAAACCCAGAGGACAGAAACTGCTGAAAATCTGTCCCCACAGTAACGTAGTTTAAACTATTAGCCAAGGTCAAGAGCATTGTTTAAACTTTTCACCAATGTCAGGAGGTACTGAGTAGCATCTAACCACATTTTATTGTGATGTGAGAAGCTTTCCATGAACCTCATCCAGCTTGCTCTACTGACACCTGTGAAATTTTACTGACTGATGTGAGCTGAGGCTCTAGTCTTTACAATGACTTACACTGGTAACTCCTCTCATATAAACAGTTTGATTGACTGATATCCCCCCTCACTAATCCCAAAGAACCCCAACCAAAAATCCAAGCCAAATCTAAGTAGGGCTTAAATTCTAATACGTTGTCAGTGTTCAGTAAATGTTATTTCCTAGGATGCTGCCATCGATAGCTCCATGTTAAATGGAGGGGAGAAGGGGCCAGACTGCAGGGTGAAGTCCATCAACACTTGTTTGGCTGTCAGTGGAAAGAGGCAGGCTGACTAAGGCCAGCTAAGGCCTCTGGTCAGTCTGCCCTCTTATAACACGGCCTTTAAGGTCTCAAAGGCAACAAGATCTCCTTGCAACAAAGCCCTCCATTGGTCTAGAAGGATAAAGTCAGCTTTGCAGGTGAAAGCAAGTAAAACATGGGCCCAGAAACCTATGTCCTAGAAGATCATGGCATCACAATAGCTTTTTTCTTATTTAAGTTTTCAGTATCAAACAAAAATGGTGAAAACAGCAGCTTTGCAGCAGCTTTCTTTGTGCCAGTCACCCAGACAAGAAATGGTCTGTTGCAGGCATAGACAAAGATCGGATGCTGAAATATGACCCTTCAGAATGATGCTGAGCAGAAGGTCCCCCTCTGCCTGGGCTGGCTCTTAGGATACAGCAGCAGTGGGAAGATCTTACGAACCCTGGGTGTCCCTGCCCTGCAGGCAGCTGCTGGAGCAAACTCGCAGCCGGGTTCACTGCCTTACTGACTGGCAAGATTCTGTCTGCTACCTTTGAGCAGCTGTACTTGGCAAACCTCGCACTCATTTGCAGCAGTATACAATACAATTTAGTGGCAACTCTGAGCAGCAGTAACTTCCCTGGCTCACCTAATACCCTTCCCAACTCTGCAAGCAGCAGATTTCTGTCCAAGCACCGCTACTTCAGTTAAGTCTTTTAGTTTCTTACTTAATGTGAGTTCTGTTAACTCAGCTTTGCTCTTCTGTAGTACCAAATAGGAAGTGCTGAAGACTTCTCAGCAACAAAGCATGTAAGGAGGAGAAGACTTAAGAGGAAACAAGCAAAGGAAAAATAACCGCAACAGAGCTATATGCAAGGAATACAATGCTACCTTCCAGACACTCTGAGGCCAGATTTTAAGGGCAATCTCTGCTCCCCTTCAAGGCATCACCATATGTTGCTGCCAGCCTGATAAGGAATTTTCAAGACCAAGCTCTGCATGACAGAGCTCTTTCGAACTGCAATAGGTAAGACATAGCATCACTGCATTGTTCGTTAGTCTTGCTCACTTCTACAGTGTAGAGCTTCGGAGCAGCAGCCATGAGCTGGGCAAAAAGGTACTCAACAAGGAGAAAATCTCATTGTTTGCATTCATGTAGAATACAATTTGGAAGGTACATGCAGTTAAATGTATAAGCTACAGATCTATTTGCCTTCTCAGCCCATATGCAAGCAATCATTCACCTGTGCGCTCTCCCCTTGCTTGAACGAAACCCAGACCCCAGTAGCACCATGGCAAAGCTCGTACTGGGCCAGCATCAATTCCCCAGTCTTCTGCACGAGTGACAATGGAGCTCTCCAGGGTGGGCAGAGAGGGGAGGTGGGCGGAGAAGGGAGGTACTGTCCCTCCAGGCCTAAAGCAGAAAAGCCTTACTCTATCACACAGGTGGTTGTCACCCAGACGCCATCACTCACTGTTTGGGGTATCAGAGATACCAGCTTATTTACAGATAGCTCAGACAAGAAAGCAACCCAGCTCATGGCACTACAGCTGAAGTACTTGTACTTGCTGAATCTTCAGAGGCATGGCCCATGCTTCCTCACCTTCCTGCAATAACCCGCAGCTGTAGGGATTGCCTGTTACTGGCATTAAAAAGGTATTTTAGGAAAAAGCAGTAGGTCTGTGGAGACTGACATCACCCACATGAACATATTCATGTCACAAGGGGCATTTCCAGGCATCAATAGGCTGGAACGAGACCGCTAACATGTGGTGTGTTTACCTTTATAGAGGATGCACTGACGTTTTTATGGACTGCCAAATCTATCCCACGGGTGAAAAAGGATGCAATAATGAGGACTATTTAGTTATATAGTCATCATTAGCCATCATTTAAATGAGATATTAAAGTGGTGCCCTTGTGCCACTGCACTGTTAAGAACGTATCAGTGTTTCCATTGTAAAACTTTAGTTTTCATGGGTTCATAGCCTAGCTACAGAAGTTCACTCAGAGCTGGAAAAGGGAACAGGTTCCAGAACAGGAACACAAATTTGGAAGCCAGACGACTTCTTTTCTCCCACCTTTGCTCTTACTTGATTGCTGCTTCCTCCTTACCAATTTGGGTATTTTGCAAAAGAAAAATATAGGATCCAGTTCTCTCTTTGTAAAGAGCATAGGACTTGGTTTCAAACTGGTTTTGTTAATTCTTTCAAATTTATTAATTCTTACTATCAAAGCAGTTAAGGTCATAACAGCTAGTACCTTGATATAAAAAGTCAAAAGTCCACCACTCTGATTAAAGCTATCAGCTACTTAAATAAAGAACTTCAAGAAACAGCAATGGTGCATGCTCAGGATCTAAACTTACATGTGGATTTTATTATATGAAAACCACAGATATGCACATTTCACATCATAAATGTGCTGCACAGTGGGCAAATGATCTCTCTTCCTATATATTTTAAGCAGAAACACCACAGCAGGTCTGAAAACTAAACACAGTATCAAACTCAAAGCTAGCATAAGCTAAGCAAGTAACGATGTTGCATCAGTAAAGTACACAAATCTGGGAAGGGGAACACGAAAAGCTGACTCTACTTCTTCTCGCATTCATGATTAATTGCACTTCAGCTCGTGGCAGTAGGTTGGCTATATGAAAACCAAATTGTGCGGTTTGTCTGTCCCCTTGAGGCCAGAACTCTTCACATGTGAAGTGACATGCTCTAGAAACTGTGACTGACTGGCAACTGTGAGCACAGGTCATACACGTGACAGCACAGCAAGACAGGTGGTAACAGAAGCCAGAAAATTCAGATTCAGGGTCTGGTCCCGAGAGGCCAAACCTACAGATCCTGCCCATTTGCCTTAGAGAAGGTTTGCAGATTTTGGCCCAGCTTGCCCAAATCATAGCTTAATTGTTTTCAAGTTCCTTCTGCTTGAAAACTACCAGGATACTGCTGCTTGCATTTTATTTACAGGGGTACAGCAAAAAAAAAAAAAAAAAAAAAAAAAAAAAAAAAAAAATCCCACCAAAAACCCCAAGCCAAAAACCCCCACACTCTCACTGTCTCCTGCCTGAATGTTTTTAACGCTCTCGTTACAAAAGACCCTTATGTTACTAGAGCTCAAAGAGGCTAGAATTTGGCCCATACTAGTTTTTGCAGGCTGACAGCAGCTGGTGACTAGCTGGTTTCCCTGTGCAGTACTTGGTTTCCCCTGTTTGCGTTGGCATTTCATACCACAACAAAGGAAAGAAAGGCGTTTTGAAAAGGGGGAGAACATAGTTCTTAAACCACAAGAATTGGCCTAGGGGCAGGTGTAATACCTAAAATTGCTTGAAATTCATTCAATAAAAAAGAGTTTAAAGTAATTTCTGACTGTATAGCTTTACTACAACATCATTAGAGGGACCCTCCAATTAAAGTCAAATTGTTTAAATGACTCATTTGCAAGACATCTTCCATCTTAATCATGCGATGCTATGATTAAAAGTGCTTTCAAAAGCAAACTGAAAGTCTTGCGTTTCAGGCTTTTATCTTTCTGCTCTCTTTTATTTATTCTGCGGTGTATCTTTCCTCCAGATCCTGAGCCTCAGAAGTTGCAGATCAGCACACCTCTACAGGAAGCACTCAAGGTAAGCAGATTTGTATCAGCTGGAGGTCTGGTCATTCAGCGGTTTCACTAAGTGGCAGGAGAAAAGAATGGTCCTGTGCAGAAACTAATGCACAGACTCGACTAAAAGAGTATGCTTGCCAGAATTCTCAAAAGCATTTGGCTCTAACTCATGTATCGTCTGATCTTCTTCCTAGCTGTCTGTTTAGAGTCACAGGGGCTGGAAAGCCACTCGCTGTTGTAGTACATAGGGAAAGAACCAGAAAAGGCTCTGTCTTAGGATTTTTACCGAAGCAGAGCTCATGTGAGGCCTGGCCTAAGCAAGACAAGAGCTACTAGTATCATCCCAGAAACATCCCACAACAATGACACAGCTGCCACGGAAATTATGGGCTGAACATCCTTTGACTCAAATACATAGAAATAAATTAGAGCAGTTAAGTCACAGAGAGAGAACGGTGCTGGAATGTAACTAGATATGATGCAAATTATGTACATCCTTACTTCACTTGTAACGCATTTGGGACCTGGGGTTTCTTTCAGCTTTGTCACTGGCATCAAAGGTTCCTTTTTTTAGTGACTCAAACTGAACAATTGTGTTTTGAGCTAATTTAGCGAGATTAATGGAAAGCAAATTTGCCTCAATAGAAGATCATATGAACATTCATCAAAATCAAAGGCCAAAACCCCCAGCCCAAACAACAAAACCACTAATAGTCCAGCCTAGTCGTGAAATCTGGTGTGCGAGAGATTTCAGGGCAGCATGAGACGGAAACTTCAGAGGTGCCCACTCAGGGCTGAAGCTCTCATCCTGTCCCCTCGGAGGACTGAGCCATGGAAAGAAAGACTTGCATTTAACAGTTCTTAGGATGCTTCTTTTGATTAATCATGTTTTAGTTCGTTCTTGTCTGACAATTGCAAGACTGCAGTTACCATATGCAACCCCACTTTTCTTGGACTAGAAACAGGGATGAGTTTCAACAAGTCCTACCAGTTCTTGGTCTCATCACACAACACTCTGTCTTAGAGGGTCTCAAAAATTTGTCTGGTGGGTTACCTGGGAGATCTGGGAAAGGCCTTTCCTGTGTGCTGCAGAAGAGCCAGAAGCCCTCCAGGGGAAAAGCAAGGACATAAAGGTTTCACAGCCACATTCAAGAGTTACGTTTCAGAAAAGAAACAGTTTCTCTCTGGAAAAGATAAGATTAAATTGCAAAATGTGTGGTTAAACTGCAAATGGGATCACTAACAATTTCCTTCGAGGCCTTTTGCTGTAGATGCAGGAGAAATGGGCAGATTCTTAGGGAAGTTCTGCTCATTGCAGACAAGCCGTCTCCTGAAAGGGCTCACAGTGGGGATGGTAAAATGTGCTGAAGGAGTAACAGCAACATAATTTATTAATTTAACTGATGCAGCCACATTAAGGACAAGTGGAAGCCTGTGGGAAGCTGAAATTTGCAGCCAAGGAGTTCAACAGTCAAAGCAGAGCATCTGGGAAACCAACTACCTCAAAAGAGAAATACTGTTGATGTGCTGTTTCCATCACACGGCTGGCCAGGCAGTCAGATGCAAGGAAGAAGTCAGAAACCAGAAAAGGCCTTTTCACTCCTCCCACCACCCTGAAGAACATTTGATCTAAGGGTTTTCTGGAAATGCACTTTTCTGCCATCAATAACCATACAAAATGAGCTGCTGCTGCCTATGGCGAGAGAAAGACAACAACTAACTGGTTAAATATTTTGCATAAATACTTATAAAAGCATCAAAAAAGTTATAACCACTTACAATTTATTGCTTTGGCACTTGAACTGTGAAAGTATTGGAGGAGGAGGAGGAAAGGGCTTAGTGAATAGTGTGTTTATAGGACTGCTGCCACCCAATGTCAAGCGAGAGTACAAATATAATCAGAAAGACCACAGAGATGAGATCTGAACCAAAGGCCTTCCAGGGTTAGAACAATAAATATCTTTAATTAAGTATGCATAAGAAGCAAATATCACTCTGCTAGGATTATACCCTCCCCCACTCTTTCAGTGAGGGAACACTTATTTCGGAATGAAGCCACATACATTAGACCTTCTGTTGCAAAACCCTGTCATGTTAGAAAGAGTTCCTCTGTAGGAGCAGCAACGGGGGAGTCCCAGCTCGCCATCCTCCAAAACCAGGGTATTTACGCCTCTAGCCTCTAAAGCTTCTCCTGTGGACAGATCTACTTGCAGTAGCGTATGATGGAGAGTGTTTGTAGGGCTGAATCCTAAGACACCAAAGCCATCCAATTATTCATGGTATTTGATCTTCTGTGCAGCACTACCCTATAATAGACATTGTTGCCTTTGAAGAATCAGAAGAAATGACTCGCAAAGAAACCTAAGGGAAGTCTGGCACCCGGCTCTCAGTTTTCTGGGAGAGAAAGGAATCAATGCAGGTCACTGAAACTCCCAGACAACACTTGGTTTTACTGACAGATGCTTGTCTGTGAAAAAGCCGCTGTGTCAATCCACTAGTACAATAAAAAATGAGAGACTGGTAATTGGGCTGCTATGCATGGCATGACAGTTGTCATACAAACAGCAAGTTTTTGGGGTGCAGTGGACTTGGGAAGCATATCCCAGCAAAGATCATGTTCGGGTTCTGGCATTTCCGTTTAGCGCTTGCAGAGGTCAGATGCACAAAAAGCAGAACAGTGGAGCTGGGGAATGCAGTGCCAGGACAGAGCTCTTTTGGGATGCTGCCATGTTAAATACATGCCCCCCTGCCCCTCCTTTGTGAAAGTTGAGTTTACATTTTCATAAATCTACCTGTGCATGCCAGTCTGTAATGATGGAAAGATCTAAGCGCCACTGCCAAAGATGCTGAGATGCAGTATTTACCGTGCACAAATTATGCTTCAATTAAACTCACCTGCCACTGCCCCTAACTGCCAGTACTGTCACCAACGTCTCAAAATGAGTACTCTGTAGATAGTCTAAAGGATTGCCAAACCATGTTATTGCTGTCACATGCAGGTCAGCCCTTGGTTTCAACAGAAGCTACACATGCAAAAAAACTGATAAAAGGAGACTCCAGAGAGGATACGGTAATTGCTCCACTTCCCTCATATGGTACTCAGATATCGTATGGCAGAGATGCTGCGTACAGAGTTGAAGAACTAAACCAGTAATTAAAATAGGGGAGAAAATGTAAACATTATATCCCAAAATACGCGACTGTTGCTGCAGAAGCATCCTTTTCTCACCTTCTTCCCTACATCGAGCTCCCTGGGCACTAAACCAGACAGCCGACTCAGCGAGACGGCTGCCGCGCGGGACCAGCACTATTTATTTGCATGGGTACGAACAGACCGTCACCTCCGTTTTTGCGGAACCCAAGCCTATTTGCCTGCAGAGCGTCACCCGAAAGCAAGCTGCACCGGCAGCTAGCTTAGCCCGCACGGCGGTAGAGGTCTCTCCGCCGAGAGCCCTGCCCTTCCCTTCGCGCCGCGCCCCCGGAGCGCCAGCGCTGGCAGCCGCCGCCGCGCTCCCGACCCCAGCCCCACCGCCCAGCGGGCGGCTCTGCCGGCTCCCCGAGGGGTCGGGGTCCCGCCGCNGAAGGTGCGGCCCGGGCAGCCCCGGCGGGTCCTGGGGCCGCGGCGCCGCCGCGCGCCCCCCGCGACCGCCGCTGTACTGGTCGTAAAGCCGCAGCATGTGCTCCGAGACCTTGTCCCCGGGCTGCAGCCCCTCCGGCCGCCACCGCCCCAGGCCGTAGTCACCTGCCGCGGTTCTCGCCCGACCGCCCCGCACTCCTCCTGGGGCCGCTCGCCGCCGCAGCCCGACCCAGCGTGCCTTCAGCACGTCCCCCAGCGCCAGGCACAGGCAGCCCCAGCCCAGGCACAGGCACAGCACCCAGCGGGTGGAGGCCGCCATCCTGCCCCTCCGACCCGGCTGGGCGGGCTCCGGAGTCCCCCTCCTCCTGACTGCCCCGGCCAGCAGGCAGGCGAGACCGAGACCCCCAGCGAAGTTCGCTTCGACCAGGTGCAACCCCCGGCTGCGACGGGTGCGGATGGCGCTGCACTAAAAATCGCAGACGGGATTTCCTCTTTTGGGGGAAAAAAAAAAAAAAAAGTGGGGTGGAGGAAAGCGCCACGGTATAAACGGCCCGTCCTCCCCGGTGCTGGCACTGAAGGTGTTTATTCCCTTCGCTGTGCGAGTTGTTTTTTTGGCGAGAGGGTGAGGTGTTGCTCTCCGTGCAGCTGGATGCTCGCTCCCCGCTTCGACTAGTGAAGGCGCAGCCCCGGTGAGTTTTTGTGGGGTGTGTGCGCGTATGTGCATGTGCGAGTGAGTGTGAGTGTAAGCGTGAGTGCTGGAGCTCGGGGCTGATCTGTGTAATCGGCAGCCAATCACACCGCCTTCGCATTCGGCTCCGGCTGCAAGCAAGAGGCAAAGCAAAGGGGAAACCACCACCCGAAGGAAAGCGCGAACACACGCAGAGGCAGAGGGAGACCTGACTCTGGAAATTCAATCACTGGCACTGACTGCGTCCCCGAGGGCAGCCGGGGAACAGGGTGGTGGGATGATGGTTCCCTTCCCACCTCCGCTCAGCCTCTTCCAAAGGCAGTAAAATAACACGATTGCACTAAAACAAAAATCACGAGTCAAACTGCACTCAGCCGCCTCCCCTTGAAAATCTCAAGGCTTGGCCGGACTCAGAGCACAGTCCAGGGCAGGCAGGTGGAAGGGATGCTCACCGGGCCGTGCCGGGGCATTCAGCCCACCTCTCCTGAGGGCCAGCCATGCTCAGTGGCACTCTGCTGCCTGCTCTGTCACCCTTCAACCCGTCCACGGCTGGCAGAGGTGTCCCCAGCAGCCTAGAGCTCACGGGAAGGGACAGGCACCATGCCCAGGTGAAAGGAGGACAAGCCCTTTCAGGCACATAACCCTTCTGTGAGCTGCAGGGGATCAGGCAGGGAAATCCTGCCCATCAGGACTTCTCAACTACAGCCGGGCACAGCAAGGTGTTCCTTGCTCGGCTGAGAGCATTTCACACGCCTCCTGCCTTTGCTGCTTTTCACCACCAAAAGGACATAAACTCCGCACTCCCTTTGCCAGTGCCACAGCATCAGACAACACCCCACCAGCTACGTAACATCGTCCCTTCCAAAACAGGCTTTGCAACACAAAGGGTGCCTTACCTCATATGTCTGGTGGGGGAAATACAGGAGGTGGAAGAGAAGCCTTGTTGTGTTTTCACAGTTTATAAATAGGTTGTTTCACAAGAATGACTTTGTTTCTTCCCTTCTGAAGAAGGGAAATAAGAAAATTGGCTTGCAGATTAGTATTATGGAGCTTAGCACACCTTATTACCAGCACGGGGCATTCACATTTTCAATGAGCTGCACAAAATGTATCATTACCAAGCACTAAATATAACATTAAAATGCATCAGGTATTGCAGGATGAACTTGCCTTTCAAATTCCACTGAATTTGCAATCAGTAATAAATATTGTTATGCAGTTTTAATAAGCCCATCTGTAACTACAAGAGGCAAGTGCCTACTGGCAGGTAGGAAGGAAAGAATACTTTTAAAAGCGGAGTAATGATTTTTATATGCTTCTGTATTTGAGTGCTCAAATACAACCCGTGGCAGTGTCTCGTTTTCAAACAGTTTTGAGGTACTGAATTTGCCATATGCATCTAAAAATATTATCCATATATGTACAAACACACACAATTTCAATATTAATGCTAACAGTAAGATTAACTATACTTTTCACTTCTCTGTGGAAGAAACTTACATTAGTGCCATATAAAAACTGTACAAGTGAACATACAAAATTAAAACATTAAGGTGTGATCAAGGTTTTGGACACAATAAAACCAGTACAGATCTCTGCATGAAGAAAAATGAAATTATTTGAACTAAGAGCTAAAAAATTCAGCAGAAGCAGCAATCTCCAGCTTACATCCATGGCAGAATTGTCAATCCCAAAGAAGAATCTTTAGGCAACCAAAATACTGGAATTGCTATTTCAACTTCAGTCATGTTATTTTCTACTGGTGAGAGATGCAATTTAAAAAAAAAAAAAAACAACACACCACAACTCTTTAAATAAAACAAGAATAACTAAATCCTCTTTATCCTCTTTTAAACCTACAGTGCCAAATAATTGGCTGTAAGAATGCAATATTTTGCATATTCAACACATTTTCCAAACTGTGGCCTGACTCTTGAGATTGGAGCACTGTAGATNAAAAAGAGAGTATGCATCTAACACCATACTCAAGCAAAGGAGGATTAGGCAAGAACTAACTTAAGTTCAGCATGGAAGCTCAAGCACCCTACTGCTGAGCTTTTATTTAAAATATTTTCAGTGTTAGCAGAAAGCCCTGTTTATGCAAAATTAATTCAGAATTTGGCTCCCAGAGTCTTGCCCCACCATTTGACTGCAGTTGTTTAAGTGTCTACAATAGAAAGTTAGCCCTATTACAGCCAGTAAGGAGAGAGAAAGAGGACACTTGGTGTGAGGCAGAAAGGAAGAAGTGACTTCTCAGGGCATTAGGTGCCTTCTCCGAATCCCTCTTTTTAGACAGCCATTGGAGTTTTTTGAGAGCACTGCCGAAGAACACGTTGGGTTTCAAATACCCCTTACTTTATGGATTGTCCTTGTGACATGGTGGGATGCTCATTACATGCAGTTCTGTGGTTCCCAAGGTTAAAAAATATTCCCAGCTCAAACTGGACATGAGACTTTTAAATGGCAGAGCACTGTGACTGCACAAACCAAACCAAACCAGTACATATAAGGAGTTACTCCTCATTAGTAAATAACAGCTGGCAAACTCTCAGACCTGACTTCTGAGATAACAGTGCTTTTGCACTTCTCTATTATTCATTTTCCATTTCTTCCATGGAAGTGCCACAAATCACTAGCAAGTTTAGCATTGTTCAGAGAACCAAACTTTGACTGTGTCCCAGAGAGCTTACAGTTTAACCCCACAGGTTTCAGAAGACTTGTGCTGATTTCCAAGACAAGAAAGAGGCCCCCTGAAGCCGTATACATAACTGTATTGGTACCACACACAATGGCAAAGCTGCGTTCCTAGCCTTGACAGAGAGGCATGGTGCTTTCTATTATAAATACCATGGCGGTAGAGGCACACACAGGCTCACTCTCAAAACAACGGTTCTGAAAGTGAACGTTTTTAACTGCAAGCATCAGTGAGTGGCACTGAAACCATGCCTTCCTCTTACAGATGTAGTATATCCAACCAGGAGGCACGCTCTGTTTTTTGGCTTTGGTAAAAGAATCTGAAAGGTCAAATTCAATGGGTTATTTAGATAATGGCCAGATTCCAGCTGCTTCTACAACCCTATAATAGTGTGTTTGCATATAGCATTTATGGAACAGGATGGGAAGCGGAAAGAAGTAATTCACAAGTGGACTGGGACAGTGATATAACAGGAAAAGGACATGCTGAGATAAATGTCTGGCCTGCCTAGCTCACCCAGAGCACTTAGACTGAATGCCCAGGTGAAAGGACTGTGCAACCAGTATTGCCAAACATGGGTACGTTACACTGTTGGTTGCCCTACCCAATCTCAGTAGGAAAGAGAAGGAAAAGACTCAGAACCAGGGAAAATAGATCAAGAACATTAAGAATGAGACACTGACTTCCATTTAATCTTTCTCTAAATTCTCCATTAATGAGCGATAGCTCAATGACCTGTTATCTCTGCATTTTTTTTGGGTGGAGATACTAATGCACATGACACTGCTTTGCATCTTTCAGCAACCTACCACTCCTAACTTGCAGCAAGACAGGCCCTGAGTCAGTGTTACCTTGCTGGGGCTGTGGCAGGAGGGAAGTGGGGGCTATATGTTTTACAGCTTCCCACAGCCATCCCACAGCACAATGCAGACAGCAAGGAAGTTCCTTTAGGTACCCTGCCAAACAGGGAGGAGCTGCTACCCCCAGCTTTGCAGCAGAGAGCTCCCCTCCCTGCAGGTAATCCTCCACCTCTTCATGTTGCTCTCATGGGGCACTGAGGGGCATGATATTTTACCCTGAATTGAAAGGACTATTTATCTTTTTGGGATGGTTTAATCTGCATGACCCCTCTTTTCTGTAAGTTTTCTGCTGTGGCTGACCAACAAGAAACCAGCTAATCCCGGCTGTCATGGTCATTTTGCCAGTATGACTGCCTCAGAACTTGGAGCTGTCCCTGTATTACTGACTGAGACAGCATTGCTGTTTCTGTTAAGACAATACATGCCCAATAAGTGTGCTACTGTCACGTCCCAAAGTTGGAGCGACTCAGGTTCGTGGATTTCTTTTGTCGGAATTAAGGTGAACCGACACCAGGGGAGTTCAAACAACAATCAACATTTATTCAACCTAGCTAACCTTGCCCAAGTACAAGTGAATTTATCAATATGAACCTTGCATCATGTCTTTTAGCCACTGTTTGAAAAGAGAAGAGAGGTGTAGAAAAAGAAGTGGAAAAAGGAACAGAAGGGAATCCCTCCCGTTGAGTCACAAGGTTCAGAGTAGACCCCCTTGCTTTCTGAACTCCTTCTCAGAGAGGAGCCCAGGGGCGGCTAGATCCACTCCCAGTCTCAGACTTGGTCAACGGTTTATGTTTCAAAGGATGGGGTGTAGGGACTTGTGGAAAAGAGAGAGAGAAAAGAGCGAGAAAGAGAGAAAGACAGAAAGAAAGACAGAAAGAAAAGGAAAAGAGAGAAGAAAAGGGAGTCACCAGTCCTGGGTCCAGCGTTGGTCCAGCCAGCGTAGAGATCCAGTTCTGGAGGGCGCGCGCCGAGCATTCATTCTTCCTTCTTTTATAGTGTGTTAGTCGGTGGTCTCGACATGCGCAGTTCACGTTCCTGGGCTTCTCTGGAATCAGTCAGTGAGCTTGGGGGGGGTTCATTGGGGAGTTGCCTCTCTTTACTTGCTGGCATGACCGCTTAAGATAGAAGCACAGTCCCATCCTCTGCAGAGCCCTCTCTTCCGGGCGCATACGTTGTGCTCCTTCTCATGGTCACTTAAGATAAGGAATTGCAGCCTTGGCTTCCGTGCGCATACGCTAGGGTCGTTTAAGATAAGGAATCGCAGCCTTGGCTTCCAGGTGCATACGCTGTGGTCACTTAAGATAAGGAACTGCAGCCTTGGAGAAGTGCGGTCCCACCCTCCGCGGGGCCCTCTTCTCCGGCCACATTGTCCTGTTCACACAACTCAGCGTTTTTACAGAGGCATCTTTTCCACCAAAGTTCTGTAATGAATGTTTGAGACAATGCCTATAATTTGTCAGGCTGTCACAGCTACAGATGTAAGCTTGGACAGAGATGCTGCACTGAAAGGACCCAGTCTACTTCAACACCCTCAGCTCTCACCATTCTGTGTAAGAGACTGTAAAACACGCAGTCTTCCGGTCCTGATCTAGCAAGTGAACCAAGTTTTGGCAAGAAAAAGCTGTGCTTAGTTGAAACTAAGCAGCTCAAAATCCACGAGGGTGATTTTCTATCCATCTTATTGCAGTTTTTGAAGCACATATTAAATATGCACCCAGCACTGCACAGAAAATATTCTTGGCTACAAGCTCTTGCATTGCAACTCTTCGTTCACACAGCCAAAACACAGAAGTACCAGTCAAGGCATTATTAAAGTGGAGCAAGATTTTTTTCCAGAGCTTTCTGAAGTACTACAGCACAAGTGCAGAGCAATGTGCCAAAATGGGAGTCAGCTGACCTGCTATTCTCAACCACTTCAGGTACTTCTGGAATTCTAACAGGGGACCACCGCAAGCACTCACTATTACAAATGGTGCATATTCATGGAGATTAAGACACCTAGCTTTAGGTGTCTGTTTTCTAGCTGGGTGTCCATGACATCCTTCTTGTCAATGCAGGAAGAAGGATCTAAAGAGCTATTCACCTCACTCAGCAGTAGGCTTTTAGTCACCCGGTTTGCTGTCTGTGCAACTGCAAAGACAATCTTGGAGTTGTACTGCTGTGATTTTCAACTTCAAAGGTTGGAACAATACTCCTGAGTTAGATCGTGAGCCCCCAAGATGATTCTGTAGTATTCCTCTTCAGGGGCAGCCAGGTGAATACATGGAAAAGAGGCTCTCCAGATTAGTGCCCACTTTTGAAAATACACATCTTGGCACACAAACAGCAGTCTCTGCATCTGAAAGCAGTATCTGAATTAGCTGATCGTGGAGAGAAAATCTTCTTTCATCAATTGATGAATATTCATCACTACTGGTTTGCATACTTAATGGCCTTTGATGAGCTGGCAGAAGCAACTCTGCTATCCTGTCAGCCATGTTTTGTTTTCTTTCCATCTATCAATGTTTATTGCTAAGATATGGATGTATTAAAACATTGAGAGGTAGGCAAGGGCATTTGGAAAAGTGAGAAAATGGTTTCATTTAAAATGAAATATTTTGGTTGAAGTAAATTGTGGTTGGTTAGTTTAGATTCTGACTATGTCCCCATCTGAAATTCTCCACGGGCATCTTTTCATCTCAGTTTCTTTACCATTTTACAAACAGCAATGAGGGCTATGGAAAGAACCTGTGGTTTGGTTTTCAGTAGATATTTTGACAATGGCACTCCTTCCAGAATGGAAATGTAGTTCTGCAGTTTTTCTTAATGTACTTTATGGCCTGAGTCTTATTCCAAGAGGAGCAGGTGGGTGCTATAGCCTGCTTGCACCAATTGGCCAAGTTTCATAGGGCCAATACACTTAATAACACAATGAAGTCAGCATTTACTGATATATTTTACCACTGTGCTTCTTCTCTGACAAAATTAATATTAATTTTAATTGAGGCAGCAATTTCATGTGCTTCCAGTTTAGTTCTTCGTTAAAAGAGTGTTATGGGTTTGTGTGGTGCGGTTTTCCTTGGTGGCAGGGGAGGGGGGCTGCAGAGGCGGCCCCTTAAGAAGCTGCTGGAAATTTCGCCGCCCCAAAATGTCGGACGTGCCAAAATGTC
>VYZV01016833.1:147956-159121 GCA_013401275.1 Pandion haliaetus | reverse complement strand
GTGGGAGGGACCCCACGGTGGAGCAGGGAACGAGTGAGGAATCTTCCCCCTGAGGAAAGGAGCGGCAGAGACTATGTGTGGCGAGCTGACTCAACCCCCAGCCCCTGTTCCCCTGCGCCACCGGGGGGAGGAGGTAGAAAGCATCGGGAGTGGATCTGAGCCGGGAAGGCGGGAGGGGTGGGGGGAAGGTGTTCTGAGGTTTGGTTTCCCTTCCTAATACCCTTGTGTTTTGTTT
The DNA here is from genome assembly GCA_013401275.1 of Pandion haliaetus. Taxonomy (NCBI): domain Eukaryota; kingdom Metazoa; phylum Chordata; class Aves; order Accipitriformes; family Pandionidae; genus Pandion; species Pandion haliaetus. Next base: position 158,886 of record VYZV01016833.1, on the reverse strand, counting down.
TTGTTTTGATTTGTAGTAAATTAAATTGATTTTGTTTCTTCCAAGTTGAGCCTGTCTTTTGCCCGTGACCATAAGTGGGGAGTGATCCCTCCCAGTCCTTGTCTCGACCCACGAGCCTGCCTTTGTATTTTCTCCTCATCCCAACATGGCCAGGCGAGGGGGTGAGGGGTGAGTGAGCGGCTTCGTGGTGCTTTGTTACCGGCTGAGCTGACCTGAAGCCACGACAAAGAGGAACAAGTTAAACATCTATCTTTCAAAAAGCAGATGGCAATCTCCTTGAAAGAGACACCGCTAGCTCTGTTTTGGAAAGAAGGAAGAAATAGGGTGGCCATAGTACTGCTCTAACATTTTAAATCTTTTCTACCAAAATGGCCAAATGAAAAGGTCAGATCTGAATCTCCTCCCAGAATAATGGGAAGTCCAGACTCAGTTTCATGCAATACAACCTCAGTCTATGCAAGAGATCACTGAGTATCAGAAACTAATCACCGCAACTAATCACCATCACCTATTGGTGTAAAGCAGCTCCGTAACAGCTGAACTGTGCCCTTGTGTAAGAAAGACAAGGGACTGTGGGGGCACAGGAGAAAAAAAAAAAAAGTCTCCTCCACTGGATCCATCAGAGATACATGGTCAAGAGCAGGCGTACCAACAGTTAAGTACCTGACAGTCTCACTTCAGTCTCTGGGAAAATCATGGAGCATGTCCTCTCAGGACACATTTCTGGGCACGTGAGGGAGAAGAAAGTGACTGGGAACAGTCAGTATGGATTTGCTGAGGGCAAACAGTGTCTGACCTACCTGACTGCTTTTTGTGATAAATTAATTGGTCTTGCAGATGAGGGAGACCAGTGGATGACATTTAACTCAACTTTAGCCAGGGTTTTGCCACCGTCTCTGACAATATCACTGTATCCAAGTTAGGACGTTACCACCTGGGTAGCTGAAAAACTAAATGATCACGCTCAGAGGGTCAACATTAATATGACATATTACACTTGGAGGCCAGTAATAAGCGGACAGCTGCAGGAGGCTGACACACTTCTTGGCGACTGACTGATACGAGCCAAAAGCTTGTGTTTGCTTTCTATCAATACGCAGTCAAATCCTGAGGTCTCTTCCTTGGGCCAAACCCTCAGCAGACACAAACTACAGGGCTTCACCTATTTCAATGTTATACACACAGCCAAGATTCACCATGTTATAGTAGTCATGCTTAAAAAGATTGGCAGTGTTTTTTTCCAAAACTCTTAGGAAGATACTTATTCACTAAGCTAGTATTAACTTCACTGATTTAAGCTTTAATGATTTTCCTCATGTAAGCTCTTGACCTCAGAAGTGAAAAAATTGTTAATAACAGTTCTTAAATTCAACATCTTGGCTTTTCAGCTGTCAACAGAACTGATCCCAATTATGCCTGAAGGGAAACTCAGGGGATGAAAACACCTGAACTCGTCCCTGAACGTGGGTCCTTCTCGTGACAGCAGAAGTGCACCCTGGTCAGCATTTTGAGTCTTCCACTGATAAAGGTAAAACAAGTCCTTTAGAAGGCTAAGAAGTGTTAAAGAATGTGTTGAGCACTAATGTTGATGCGACAGCAGTAAAAATTATTTGTGCAGAATGAGATTTAGTCTGAACTTGGTGCAGAAACACTCTACATATTTTTCATTTTTAATAGAGATGACTAAATGTGGTGTTAATTTCTTATTTTTCTCCCTCCTGCTTTTGACTGTCTTGGTTTGCCAAATGTAGCAGCTCAAATCATAATCATCAAAGCAAGTGCAGAATAAAAGCTTACCTGCCTTTCCTGTGTTTATAAAAACAAGGCAAACATTTCAGTATGATATACTGACAGGCTCCACATCTCAAAACACTATCCAACTTCCTAAGTCACTTCTTTGGAATATCCATATAAACTCCTCTGCCTTTCTGCACAGCATACAAATCATTTTGGTGCAAATGTACAAACCAGGTCTTCAGTCAGTTTGGAGGGCAGGTGTCTAAAAAAAAACAGCTGCAGAGGCATGAAAAGCTACAAAACATGCAGACAGACAAAAAGAATAACCATCACCACATGGGACAAATTCTGCATGAACACTGTGTGGTTATGGAGTGACTCCATCCTATCCAGTACAGCCACTCTAGATTTCCATCTGCAGAGCCAAGATAACAATTTGGGACTACTACAGATAATCTGGAATTTATTTTTTTTTCTTCTTCCTGCTTTCCCCCTTCTATTAAGAAACAGGAAAAAATGGAAAGTGGTCAAATAATGGCTGCTCTAGAAGTAGGCACCAAACTCCAGCCGGTGCGTGCATGTGCACACGTGTGTGTCTACAGGTGCACTTGCAGGCAGATATTTGAGGCAAAATCAAACTGAAACTATCTGAAATTCTGGCTATACATAAGAGAGTCTGACTGTCTTCCTCCCCTTTAGCAAAACAGAAGTTACTTGCCTTACAATTGGCCAGGACTGGACTTTGCAAGCTGATCACCCAGCTATACTCGTTCGACCATGGTACTATAGAAAGAGAGGGTCAGTGGGTGCTTCTCATTTGTTCTCACCTGCATCAGCAATGATAAGTTATCCACAAACATAATCCTTCTGAGTCAGAGCCAGTGCAGACACCTCCCTGCTGGGCCCTACCAGCTCCTTGCTAGTACAGCTCCATCCCAATCCACTACAGAGTCTCTGGTTTGTGAGGCATCCTAGCCTTTTTATTCCTTAGCCCCAGGCACACAATAGGCTTCAATCTTAATTAAATTTATTTAAATGATGAGCAACTCCTGTGCCATTGTCAGGGCCAGCCTCACCACCCTCCGGCAGCCCCTTTCAAAAGTGCTGTTTAACACCTCCACCAAAAACTTCCAGGTTTCCACTTTTTCAGAGCTTGCTGTGTAATGCACATACCTGGTAACTTCACAGTTATTTGTTCCTGCCACACAAGCATTCGGAAGTCCTGGGGAAGAGGAAACCACAAATACTCCTTCTGGGGAAATGAAATAATTACATATTTGCTTAACAAAGTGATATTAGCAAAATCTGTTCAGCATGTGAAGGCCAACCCCACATTTGCACTTATTAGTTGCCTGGCTTTCGGGCTTTCCATAATTTACTTACAAAAGCAATCTCCACTGCCATGGCTCCTACATCCAGCTCTCCCAGCTGTCTTCTGGTGAATAGGCCCCTGCAGCTTCACCTTGCCTGGCTCACACCAGCCCTCTGCACCATTTGTTCACCTGTCTCACATGAGCTCCTGTTTTATTCTGCTCTGGCAGGACTCCTGCCATGAAGTCTTTGGGTCAGTGACACCAGCTTTGCTCCCAGCAGCATGTCTCCAACCCCACAAAGTCACCCCCACTCTTACTAGACCCAAAATCTCTAGCTAAGGTGTGTCGTCCCGCTCCCTCCCCCTGTCAAGCCATCACTCCAGAGAAACCTTGTCTCTTCTCACTGAATTCGGTCATGTGACCCAGTCAGCAATCCTCTGCAGTCAGCTCTGAATGACTTATCTTCCTTAGCCATATTATTCCCCTACATCCGTTATATACGCACATTCTCATGTACAACACTGTGAATTTCATAACCAGCACAGGAGAACACTAAACAGCACATCAGCCAAGCAGTGCTTGGAATCGCACTACACAAACTGCAACATGTAGAGCCAGCTCTCCCCTTTTATTGGGGAACAAAGTGGCGCTTGCTCTCTGAATCTCCTTGCTCTTGGTCTTAGAGATGCGTACAGAAAATAGCCTTTCACTAGGCAGGATCGTGGTGAGAAACTTGCACCAAACTGCTCCTGTGTCCAGCCATTACATATATCCATTATGCTCGCTTTTTTACACTCGCTAGGCTGGGTGTTTGCTCAGGTGGCTAGCATCAGCCTTCCCGCTGGAGGTGCCTTCCCAGCATAATTTCTTCTCTAGGGCTCGGAGATCACATGTTTCTCTCATCACAGAGAACTTCTGCTGTTCGATCTGTAATAACTCTGCTTGCAGTTGAGCTGAAATAAAACATGCCTCAAGCAAACAATAGCCAAATAACAACAGTGATGTTTTTTCTTCTTGTAAAGAGCGTGTACTGCTTCAGTACATTCAGCACCTGTGTTTTTGTTTTCTTTGCAGTGGGAACAGTGGCTTGGCCTGCACTGCTTGTCCCTGCCTGTCTTGCAGAGAATTGCCCAAAGGTTTTATTCATTTTTAATCTGATTTCTTTTCTGTATGTGGGAAGTTGGAGTTAATGGAGGATTTTCTCCTACAACCTCTTTTGCTGATGTCCAAAAGGAGAACGTCTAATGACCAAGTTGTATGCTGCTTGGAGATCTTCTTGTTCTTTACATGAGACAGGGGTCAGCTATTAAGGTAGCGATGCCATCCCTCATTTCCTTCTTTCAGCTTTGATGATGCAGCTAGATTGACAAGGCTGCTGCTGGAATCACAAACTTAAGAGTTCATGAAGTGTTGCTATGTTTTCTTAGCTGATACCTTACTGTACAGCTACCAAATTTAAAAGTGGGGTTTAATTACCCCATTGCTTGAGTTCCTCAGACAGCTGGCCTTCCATAAAACCACTTTCAGTCAGAGAATGCAAAGCTGTTCATGCCTCTCCATAAAATCACACCAAACTCACCAGAATTTCATTTCACGTAATACAAAAAGTTCCTAACTATGTCACAGCATCCAGTTGCAACAGTTTAAGGACAAAGAACTTTACATTTTGGTGCAAAATGACTGTTCTTTTCAAAGCATCTTATTTTATACTCAATAGTAATTCTTCCTGTGATTCTGCTTGCGGCTCAGGATGGAGCTCTTCATTACCAATCTCGTGCTATTTTTCAGCTTCACGTGTATTAACCAATAACAACAACAGTTCCGAACATTGTTGCAAGACCAAGGATCCAGACTCCACGTAAAACAAAACTATGATTTTGGTGGAGAGATAAAGAAATATGAAAGAATCCAAAACATGTAGGGGTTAAAAAAATCTTTAGGCTGTAACTCATATATGCAGTTTAGACACGCTTGAAAAAAAAAAAACCCAAAACCACACAACCCCCCTCCTCCCACCCATATAAAATCTAGAGTTCCGGGGATCCTTTGCAAGGATGCCCTTTCCCATCCATGCCTAAAATCAGTTATCTTATGGCAGGATGCAAACTCCGTACCTGCAGTAAATGTCATGACTGGCAATGATACCAGAGTCTCTTTTCAGAACAGAATGGAGAAATGTCCATTCATCTTATGTTTGTAGCAGGCAACAATTTCAGGCTGGACAGTTTGTATTTGTTTCTGCTAAAAAGTCACAGAGCATGAGAACATATGCAGGAAGCTTTCATGCAGTTATCAGTCTTTGGAAAGCTTGTCTCTTGATTACCGTATGTTTTGCATGTCCACTTCACTGTGTGTCCACCCAGGGCTGAACAGTGACAAGATGCTGGGAAAAAACACCACTGACATTTTGGGGAAATGGAGTGTAACAGCACTTAGTTGCTTTTAGGCACTGTCCTGTTTGTCTAAGAAAATGAACCTTTTCTTTAAAATGCAAGCCAGATTACAGAAGTGTTTGGGGGCAGATTTTCACTTACAGCAGAGGCTAGTTTCTTCCAGTTAGGACTGGCAAAGGACTGTAACATGTAACTCAGGAGTTTTCATTTATGATAACACTCTGGGGTCCTAGGTTTTGAATGTCAGAAGAGGCAGACCACCAGGAGATTAGCTCATAGGCAAGGATGGGTGGGAAGGAATCAAATTAGTTTACTGAGCAGCCAGTAATTCTGCAAATTGCTCAGTGAATGCCATTCTTTCATTGCAAATATTACAGTTTACTTTTTGTCGTAAATAAGGTTTACTGCCCAAGTCAGAAATAGCATGAAATTACAATTCCATGGGAGGTCCACACCAACTGCAAAAGTTGAGGCTTCCTACATCTTTAGAGCCTTTCGGTTACCTATCTTTAGAGATACAGAGTGCATTGGTGCGCACACTGATCTGAAAACATATAAAGCCCACTTAGATCCAAATTTCCTTCCATTTTCCTGCAGATGTAGACATAGGATTGTCCTAGACTTCCTGCTGTTCTTTTGAATCAAGAGCATTGATTAGTAAGATGACAACAAAGGAAGCTGAATTTATGGAAATAACTTCTAAATTTGAAAATGTACTTCTATTAAGTTCTACTTTGTGTTATTTATTTATTTATTGTGATTCTGAGATAATGTTCTCCAAACTCCAGGGACCACTTTCCAACTTAGTTTTTTTTAACGTTACTTTAAAATCTGATTAGACTGAGAAAGAAAAATGACAATTCATTTGTCAAAAGGAATGAAAAATACAATTCATACCCTTTCCACCAATCATCCCTTCTACCAGCTTTCATAATGAGGACTTCTCCCTCTCTGGTGCTCAAGAAAGGCAAAACCTAATGTTTTCAAAACGGCTCAGGAGTTCTGTTTTTTTTTCTGAAAAAAATAATCCCAAGTGCTAAGCTGTATTATAAAGACAATTTTGCTTTAATGCTACAAAAATATTTGTGAGTCATTATCTAGCCCTTCCCCTGAGCTGCCTCGAGACACAGAGGCAGTAAAGCAAAGCTGAGTCAATGAGAGAAGCCTAGTTTTCAGGTGAGATGCAAGGAACTATGGAAATCTTTATGTCTGGTACTGCTAAATGAGGGAAACACCTAGAAGCGCCAAGGTCAGGAGCAGCCGGCCCTAACAGCGCAAGGTCTTCGCTCCGGAGATGTAAGTTTCCGACGCACGGCCCCCTGCAAAATCAAAGAGTTATGGCAGTCTTGAGCTTTTGTTCTCCCCGTTGCTAGCCCTGGGAACCCGAGGCATCATTTGTCTTTGCCTGTTTGCTCTCTGAGCAGGCTCCCAGCTTGGTGTTTCCACCTGCTTGGGTGCGGAGGGCTGCAGCGGGTGCTGGTCCCTGCCCGCAGCAGGCAGGGAGGCTCCTCCTGCCGCCTACACTAGGGGTCTCTGCTGACCCGGCTATGGAGGCGGAGGCCTGCTGGAGAGGAGGTCCGAGACCTGGAGCAGCTCTGCCATGCTCTGGTACCTCCTCCACAACCTGGCTGCCGTTCAGGGACGAATGAACCAACCTCCAGCTTGCCTATCTGCTGAAAACATGTCAGGGTTCTACGGGATGAAGTGCTCTATATAAAAGCAAGATGTTACAGTAAAAGACTTCATTGTATTTTGGAAATGGCAGAACTTCATAACATTGGAAGTTTTATGGGAAAGAAAAAAATACTTCTAAGCCGCTCCCAAATTACTGCAGCTTTGAAGTAACAACTTTCACTTTGTAATTGTTGGAACACTCCCTCTCCTTGCAGTACAGGGATCTTTAATGTGCCAACTGCTACGACCGAAGCTCTCAGCCTTTTCCAAAGGGAACATGCTTGTGATGAGGCTGGCAGACAGACCCCACCCTATGGTAAGCCTAGCAGCGCTGCTACCATCTTTTTTCTCGCCTGAGTTGCCTCATTTGTCCTTTTCACAAATTTGCAGTACCGAGGCCAGAAAAGATCATTAAAAGCAACCAGTCCCTTAAGGAATAAGGTCCAGGGAATTTTATCCAGCCACTTTCTGCCTTTGTTTCCTCTACCTTTACCTCCACATCCTTTTTATTTTCTCTGCAATTATTGCTTTTGTTTCCTGCTAGTTCTTTCTGCTGCTTAGCTTTGTGCTGTTTTCCAGTTCTCCAGTAAGCAGATAGCTATGCTAGTGGTTATAGCAGCTGGGTCATGTAAGTATGGGCAACTTCCCCAAGTGCGCCAGGAATAGAAAGGAGTCCCTTGGGCTGTTGCATTGCTGCCTGAATTTCTGGCAAGTTGGTACTAGAACAGCAGCAAGAGCAGGGAATGGATGAAAAGTGGCCTTCAAGGAACCACTAATGTCATCAAAATGCTGCAGATTTCTTTAAATTTACCAGTCTATTTGGTACAACTTCTCCCTGGTACCCCATGAATGGCTTGGTCCATATTACATGGTGTTAGCTGCACAACAGAGGTCCAGGCCTACCTGAAAGAACCTCCCAGGAAGAACTGAAAACATCCTGTTGCTGAAGAACTATGGGACAGTAGTTTCTTTTCTTTACTCCAGGAAAGAATGCCACACTACCGTCCCAGCTACCTTGCTGCCTTAGGAATAGTGAGAGAAGTTGGGTCCAAACCTTCTGTCTTCCCTTTAGGTGCTTTTGCAATTCACATACCCCAGAGACTTCACAATGGACAAACAAGGGGCCCAGATACATAGACTCTACAGCCAGTACAGGGTCTTCCACTTCCATCAAGGAGCGAGGCACAAACCAACTCTAAACCGATATAAAAATGCCCCTTCCTAACCCTGAACAGAAGCTAAAGGTCTCTCAACTGTTTATTTTTCTTTCAGATGACTTTAAAATAGCTAAATAAATCACTGGGAGAAGAGACACACAGATGGACCTCAGGTCCCTCTTCTGACGATATGGTCATAGATAACAACATGGAGATAGAGATCTGTTTCAACAGGCGTCCATGTTGTGTTGTCTCCTGGGTAGGTCTGAAACACAGAGTATTACAGAGACCCAGTCAGGAGAGAGACAAGACATGGATTTTCATGTCATGAATTTTCTTCTTCTCCCCTTGGAGCATAATGTTTGATAAATGCAACTAACTCTAAGGGTGGGGATTTCTCAGTGATGATTAATGTCCTGCACCAGGCAGTTCATTTCTCCTGTAATGCTTTTAGCAGATGCAAAGGCAGTGGTAGAGTTCTTTTACCTAAACGCAACTAGGAACAGGTGGACCATCGACTGGTCAAAGACAAGGCCTGCTTGCAAAGATTAGGCAGCTGGTACTAAGTCTGTTCAAGCTGAATCCTGTGAGAGAGAACATGTGCTGATCGCAGTTTGGCCCATAGCAAGCACTTCTCAAAAGCTTGTTCTCCATCAGTGAGTGCTACAGAAAAGCCAAAGCCAGATGGATCTCATGGGGACTCACAGGCCTGTGCCCTGCAACCTGTGAGGGGACACAATGCACACACACAAACACTTCTTAGTGTGGCTCTTGGCACACGAGGATCTTTCACGTAGACACTAAAGAGCTAGTTATTTGTTACAGATGTTCTGCAGCTGCAGGAAGTTGGATTGGTGGCCCACTTTCAATGCAACCAAACACATTTTAGGCATGCATTTTTTAATTTCTCACAAACCAAGGCACTTATTTTGAAATGCATATAATTTGATATTTTGTACTGTTACTATTCATATGCAACCATCCTTCATGGGAAGCACATCAAAGAAACCACCATCCTAGATCAGTTCTGTAGAAACCGAAACCAATTATTGCCCAGCTTAGTTCATGTTGGTTTTGAGAGTAACCAAAGCCTGGGTGTGTTTGTCACATCCAATCTATAGTCCAAGGACTGCAGTTGTTAAGTTTAAAAAAGTGCAGTTGGCACCAGAGGAACACAGTCCGTTTCTTGCAGAGGGAAGCTGTCTATAATGTTATTATCCATTCAGCTCTCAACACAAAAGGTAAAATACCTATGGCAATTTAATCAGCTTTCAACTATGGCTGAAAATGAGATCTCTGGGTATGATTCAAGCATTTGCTTTGTTTGCATTCAACTGCTATGTAAATAAATGGTATAGACCAATCAAATCCAGCAATAATAGTATGAGATCCATTCTTAGGTGAAAGCAAAGCATATATTTGCACTGTCAATCATCTATGAGACACAGAGTTCACAACATTAATCCAGTTTATAGCACTACTGAGGCAGAAGTATTTTCCTTTCTTTTATTCAATTGTGAATCCTTCTGAACCACTTACTGCGTGTTGGAGAAACAGCCCTCCACAAGAAGATGCATCCAGTGTCAAATTTCTCTTCTGTGAAGGACTCGGTTTAAAATCCAAGTTTGACCCTTATGCCAGTGACAATCTCAATCTGCTACAAGAACTAAATTACCTTAATGGGGCTGCTTTCCTTGGGACTTCTCAAATCTTTTGTATTAAGGAGGAAGAACAACGACCATGTGCAGTTGGGAAAGGGATCCTGCCAGTTTCAGTTCACCACTGCAAAAGTGCTGGGGTAGAAGATGGCCCACGCTTCAGATGCAGGAACTGAATCTGCTTTCTGGATTTGCTGCTGTTCAGCAGGCCCCACCAGAATTTGGGATATTAGCTCCTGGAAGTTGCAACTTTTGTTTCAAAGTAGCCTAGTATATATTTATTTTTATTGACCTGCAGGCTCGTTTCATAATAGGGATTTGATTTGATTTTTAAGAGGAGATGAATACAGGGACCACCAGCCCTAGGACATCATCAACTTTTTAGCGATTTTTCCTTTTAGCTAGAGGCATATGTGTAATCCTCTGAGTAAAACAGAGTGTCTTTCCACACCAGATGTACCTGCTTATACACTCCCATGCGTCAGTCCTCACATCTTCCAGTCAGTCCCACTTTCCTCCTCAGCCTGTTCCCTCTCCCATGCTTCCCTCTCCTCAGTACTTCTTGGCAATTCAATTAATAGGACACAGCCTCAGCCTGCAGCCTATCCGGGCAGTAATGGCAACAGTTTCTCATTCCAGTTGGAAGGAAAAAGGGCAGGGAAAGGGGCAGGGTATAAGAGAAACCCTGCTTTGGAAATCTTGCAGTTTTATCAGTCAGTTCAACTTCTGATTTTTGTCATCACAAGGGAAAGGCCTAGACACACTCAGTCATGCACAAGGTGGGCTAAGTTTATCCTGACAGGGACCAGAGCAGCCAGGTTAACAAGGCAAAGAGCATGTCTCAGTAAGCCTGAAATACTAGGTATGTATTTGTTATGGGTTTGTGTGGCGCGGTTTTCCTTGGTGGCAGGGGAGGGGGGCTGCAGAGGCGGCCCCCTTAAGAAGCTGCCAGAAAATTCGCCGCCCCAAAATGTCGGACGAGCCAAAATGTCGGACCC
>VYZV01016833.1:87966-147096 GCA_013401275.1 Pandion haliaetus | reverse complement strand
TGGTTGATTAAAGAAATTTAAAAAGTTGGGGGGGGGGGGGGAAGACATTTACCTTAGGATCCACATTTACTATTTTCCTATCACTTTTGTTCTTGAAGAGTAGTCCACAGGCATTTTCTGCAATCACTTAGTAATTTGGGCTGGAATTTGAAGCACTGACATTTCTATCCCAGCTGTAAAAGCTGTGAAAATGTGAAACAGAAATGCTGTACTTTCAATGGATGTCATTCTTCCAGCTTAAAGGGCAGATTCTGACCTCCTTATTCATGCTGAGTAGTTCCTGATTCCACAACAGCCCCTGTGAAAGCCAGACAGATGCGCTGAGGAGCAGAAGTCTACTAAATATTAGAAAACCTGTCCAAATGTGGCCCTATGTATCTCATCTCTGGCAAACCGAAACTGAGTCCCCCAGCTGTCTCCTCATCCATTCAGTACTAGCCTTACTAAAAGACTCAGAGCCTGGGTTATAACTAGAGGGAAGTGGTAGGGCTTGAGAACTACTACTGTGACAGAAACAGCTCTGGAGACCACCTGAAAGTGCTTCCCGGACCACCACAGATCTGCAAACCAGCTGTGGGAACCAACAGTTTCCCCTTAGGATCTCACTGGAACTCTCTTGCTGCTTTACTGTTTTCCTTTCTCTTGTTTTTAATACAATTCTGGTTGTAAGGAATTTTTGGAGGTCTCCTCGCAGGCCAGATACAGCAGGAGGAGCTGAACTCCAGCTCCTCAAGGAAAATCCCAGCTCCCCCGAGAACTGTAGGTGTCAGCCTGGGAATAATTCTGGAGCAAACTGTTCGATCAGGCTGACTGTACTCACTAGTTTCTAAAATGTCTGGCACTAAACAGAAGTCAAAAGGAATTGGCCTGCTGTGTCAAGTACGAAATGGACACAGGAGGCGTTCAGCAGTTTATTGGTCTTTCTCCCAGGTCAGAGACGCTGGAGTTCCCCGAGCCTTCTCACACTTTTGTTTCTTGACTTCTCAAACTTTTTATCACCTGTCCTCAATCCCTTTGGGCTTTGTACTTGCCACACAGCCAACTATCAGGCTGTCATTTGCACACTCATTGTTAGTATTTGCTCAGAAACCTTCTCAGCTCAGATGTACCTACAAATTGCACAGTGCTATGGCACTGCTACATGTACCTCACCAGAATACTTGTTTGATCACTGAAGCGGCACATTGCATTTCCGCTGCTGATCAGATGAGCGTATCTTTTGCAAAAGACAGAGGAAATGGGAGGAAGTCAAGAAATCATTCTGTGTGTAAGAAGGATTAGAGAAATTTAGAAAATACCTTTTACTTTTCCTGCCTCCTGCAACGATACTCTGTTCCAGCCAGATACATGGTTCTGGTTTTTAAAGTGCCTTGATTTCTTCCTTGCTTTGAAAGAGTGCAAAACAATAGGCCTCACGGTTACATATGCTAAACTTTTTACATCCTGCACACCTCTGGTAAGAATGGAGCAATGTACAATGACTTGGAGATGAATTTACAGCGCCCTTACAGAATTCATCCTGGTCATCACTGAAGTCAGTGCGTGATTTGCCACTGAAGTCGATAGCTTTGGATTACAGCCAGATCATGTAAAACAGTGTGCTCAGCACAAAGTTACGTCCTTGAGCAAGCGAGTTAGCGTAGGTAGAAGCTGCCCTGTGGAACTCTCTGCAGCCTCATGCTTAGATGCCTGCAGAAAATGAGTGAAAGGTGGGTGGACACAATTCACTCAACTTAGTAGTAATAACTGCTTTGCTATGCTAATTGGTCACATTTGTTGAATTATTTAATGCTCCTGAGTACCCATGTTAAGTGGTAAACAGAAGATTTTTTTCATTCACATTTAAGAATATGCATAAACATATACAAATTAAATACACAGATTCTTTTAACTCTCTACTCAGTTACCTTATTTTATCCATACAGCTTTTCTCTGTCCCCCAGGACACAACGTGCTTAACGAGTCCAGTTGCTCAAATAGATTGTTTCTGCTGGAAAACCACACCAGATTTGGAAAGAATTGCTCTACATTATCTTGGGGTGGAGGGGTGGAATATATATCTCACTGCAAAGACTTCCCCACATTCATTAAAAAAGAAATTAAACATCTGAAGGCAGAAATAGTCACTTAGCTGTCGGATAATAACTTCCTGCATTTTGCCAAGTTTCTAACCCCACTCCTACCATAATTCCCCTTGTAAGCCAGTGAAGACAAGATCAGTGCTCAGACAGCTTTTCTGCTGGGAAATCAATGCCTAGTGCAAACAGTTTTGTTATGGAGTCTTTCACTCCATGACAAACTAACTTCCATCACGTGCTTAGATGTGAGACATAAACCCCAAGTCCACTGGCAAAACAAAGTGAATCTCTCTGGATCCTGTACTGAGGGCTAAGAGAGTGGGCCAGTGCCCCGTGCAACTCTCCAGTTGCCTTTCCCACATATAAGCCCCAAGCTTCTTTGTATTCCCATGTTCTCTAAAACAAAGACCAGCAGACAGCAAGACGGTGGTGGCTTTGAGAAAGCCTAGATGTCTGGCCATGGAAGGAAATTTCCCCCTGCATATCTTTATTCATGTTCTTCACTGAAAAATGATGACATCAGGAGATTCAAGTAAGCCTCACACCCACCTTGAGCAGGTAGGATGAGAAGGGCTGCTGCAGCTAGAGGACAGTGTTACTGGGAGGATAAAGTAACATACGCTAGCAGGAAATACTCCTAATACTGCCTAAATAGGCAGGAGGTCAGAGGAACATTTTGACCAGAGGAGCAAGGGGTTGGAGAAGGCTTCCCTGGAGCAGCCTCTCCCCTGCCAGTTACTGTTAAGGTGAAGCTTGCTCACTGTAATCAATGCATTCTACCACCAGGCTGCTGCAAGAAGAGGGGGCTGGAAATCGGGACCTAGGGAATCCCATCTCATCTGTGTTTCTTTCTCTAGAATAAATACTAAACTAAACTTCAGCAGTGAAGTACTATTTAGGAGTTACTATAATCCCAATCTAATAAAACTAACTTTTGTTAGCAGAATTCCATGTGGCTTTAAATATTTAAATTATCCTGAGATGAAAACATGCTATCAGATGAACATGAATAAACCAAAGAAAAAAATCTCAGTGTACATTTTTTCTATTATTATTTTGTTTGATTACCATGTGTTTTAGAACAAATGTAAGAGTTTTCAGCACAGCACTTAAGTATGTGGACTACAAGGTACTTCGCAGTGCCCATAGTCCAGTTACAAGAATAATGCATCTTGGTTTTTTTTTTTAATTTTTTGTTTTTGTTAATTTATTTTTTTAGACAATGACTTGATGGTGCAGTGGTATATGACGAGTAGCACACTGTGTTTAGGAATACAGATGTGAGGCAGGTTTCTTTCATTCATCAGCTAATTCTGGTCTGAGCAGATTTTCATTCTGCAGGCAGGCAGATGCCCTCCCAGAACACAAGAGTCTGAATACAGGTTTTTGTATCCTTAAAGTTAGCCTTTGGGTACCAAGATGGCAGCACATCACACCACATGGTGCTTACAGAATGTCTTTCACCCAAAAAAATCTCTAGGTCCTTTTGTAAACATGCATTAAACCACTTGACATTCTTGTGAGATGTAAGGCAGACTTTGTTACAGCCCATCAGTGGCTAGGGGAGCCAGGGCAAAAAAATACTGGAGATCTTTCCCTAGGACATATGGGCTGATGGCAAAGCAGCCAAGAGTCCCAGATTGCCAGCTCCATCCAGGAGATGGGGTGCTTTGGTTGGAGTCCTGTGGCTGCTCACATTCAGGGAGCTGGACAACCGTTTTCCTAGAGGCAAATCCTTGGCAAGGTTAAAACTGGATTTTGATGCCTCAGTGTGTGATTGTACCCCTTTTTCCTTTATTCCGCAGGGAAATGAGCTGTGATGGAAGAACTTCTTACACAGCTTATTCCAGGGGTTGAAATGCCATACCACACCAGGCCTAGAGAGACCAGAGAGCACTTCAGACACTGAACAAACTGGGGGTTGCCAATCACCATCTGACCAAAAGAAAAGAAGGTGTGCATCTGCAGGGTAAGAGCTTTGTTGTCCCAATTTACTATTTACTATTTAAATCAGCAAAATCAGGGAGACAGAATGTAGTGTAAAGGTGTTTATGTCTGTGTTGGCCCCACCTTTGATCCCATGGGGTTAGATTATACTACCCTATTCTTTCTTCCCCTCCGGATAAGGATTGGTTCCTTGATTCAGTTCTCCACTTTTCTCTTCCCACCCACACATACACAAAGATAAAACCATTCCCTATAGCAGACTGGGACTTCAGTCAAAAACTAATTATAAACAATGATGGCTCAACAGCTTTTTTCAGTTTGTGGTTCTATGAATTTGCGATGCAAACTATCTGGCTTCAGCCCCCCTCCTAGTAATTTACAGACCAGCTTGCTTTAGTTGGGCAGCAGCAGAAGGGTGCAGACAAAGGAGACAGGGGCATGCAGGACAACAAAGGAGATGAGAATGGGGAATAAAAAGAAGCAGCAGCTCCTTTACCCTGGTGTTCTCTTTCTTTCTGCCCTCTGGTAGAAGTGCACTGGTAATCATTCTAATGGGGGGGAAACTGGCATTCTGCATGTGCTTGCCAAGTATGACAAAGTAGCAACATACTTGGACAGTATTTGGCCCGTCAGTCCTTCCACAGCTTTCTGGTGCAAATGAGGTCAATGCCTCAGTGGGACAGGACATGATGTAATACAGCACATATGCCCGACTCCATGCCAACCACTGTTTCATAATGAGATGCATGTCACAGACCTCTGGTTAAACAAGAACAAGCTACTTTTTCCACCTAAGAAATTTAAAGATG
Source organism: Pandion haliaetus (assembly GCA_013401275.1). Taxonomy (NCBI): domain Eukaryota; kingdom Metazoa; phylum Chordata; class Aves; order Accipitriformes; family Pandionidae; genus Pandion; species Pandion haliaetus. The sequence continues at coordinate 142,262 of VYZV01016833.1, read as the reverse complement.
CTGCGTTTTCCTTTTCTTTTTCATCTTGAAGCAGCTTTGACCAAAATAATTATATTTATCAAACGATTGCCAGGGCAGGGTGAGATATGTTACACTACTTCAGAAAACCAAGGCAGTTTGATTTGTGCACAGTAGCTATTTCGGTGATTTTTTTCCTGCTTACCTGTGCTATGTTGTCACTACTGAAGTAAAACCCTGTAGCATTTAGTTCAACTCACATGGCTGATTATCTTGCATACTGGTTGTAAATCGGGAGTAACTCCAATAATTCTTGTATAAAATTGGTAGAAATGAGCATCTGGCCCACAGGACTAGTTCATGCCTCAGTTTCCTAGAGGCAGTGGAAAAGCACAGCACTGCCTGCTGCACATGCAGTTACAAAGCAGGAGTCACCACAGTAGACAGCGAGCGTCTGACACGTCCTCTTTATACCACTGGCACTGGGAGTAATGGGGATCTCTGTCTCTAACCTGTGGCCAAGCTTCCCTGTTCTGAACCAGCATGGTGACAGGATGTTTAGCACTAGAGCCAGAAATAATCTTTAAGACTATTTTGGCCTTGCCGTTTAGCTAATGTGTAGTTCACCGCGTCTCATTACTGAACTTGTGAAACAGCCCCATCAGCACCGGGGTCAGAAATGACATTTCATTGCTGCAAGGCAGTTTTACAGATGAACACTGTGCCAGCTAGCACCGTATGTGTCTGAACCTAGCAGAGATGCAGCTTTTCCCTCTTGCTCAAATCTGGACAGCTCCTGCAGCAGCGCTCTGCAGCCAACACCAGCACCTTCTCTCTGCAGTTCCTGAATGCAGCCTTTCCTTTGCATCTCTCCCAAGCAACAGCAGAAACTCGGAAATTTGGCTCAACAGAGAACAGCAGCAAAGCTGCCACTGGTTGCAGGAGGGCTGATGCTAACACAGTATGTTCAACAAGCACAGGACAAGAACTAACACATCACTGCGAGTCATTGGGACTACAAATACTCCATGGCAATGAACCTTATGAATAGCAAGAATTTGAATATACCTCCCTGAGCTGTTGACTTCCCCCTTTTCGTATGGCTTTAAAAACAAATAATTTTCTCCTTCTCCCTTCCTTTACTTTTTTTTTTTTTAGACATAGGTGACAGTCAGCAAGAAGAGCTCTGAAAGGAGCACATCCATGCTGATTCCCATTTGCTTCTGATTCCATAGGAAAAGGGTGATGAACTCTACACTCCGTGGGAGTGTCGAGATCCTGACCTGGTGCCACAAAACCAGTGCTGTGAGGATACGCAGACAGCCAAGCTCTCTGCACAGAAGACCCTGCCATGAAGACCAATGATGACTGCTGTGCACAGCAAGTACAGGGAAGAGTCCAGTGGGGCATGGAGATTGGCTTTAGGCCTGCTTTCACTTAACATCGTCAGTGGTGTGCTGGAGCAACTCTAAGATCAAAGGGCTTGCAGAGCTACTCTCAGATCAGAGTCTCTGATCTTAGACTCTCCTCCTGATAACCCCCGCCAAGCCATATGGCCACTCCACTTCCCGCCTGGGATCTGTCTCTAAGATTGCCCCTTTTCCCCTGCATCAAGGAGAAAAAAGGAGTGTGGTGTGCAAAAATTATGAGCACCTGCAGCTTCCGTTGACCTGATGTGAAACTATATGCCTGCTCAGGAAGCCTCTAAGTCAGCTCTCATGAGTTCGTAAGCATACCATGAAGGGCAATGCACTGAAAAGAGGTGAAGATAAATGCAAGGTGGCTAATGGGAACGGTACACTAGCAATGAGCATCACCAAACTATAAACCCACATTGCCTCGGAAATGTACATCTAGACTGGACAAGCGTGTAACACAAATCTCAGTCCTATGATGTAGGCTAGAAGTCCCTCAAGGATGCTGTATGTCTGAAGCCTTCCTACTGTAGACAGCTCTTATCAAAGCATTAACTAAATAGTGCATTTTGAGTTTATCATGGCTTGGCATATTTCTCAGCCAGATCAGCAGCAACATAAAGAGGACCTAAAAAGCAATTCTGTTACACAAGAGAGTTGGAATTCCAAGAGCCGAAAGATGCTATCATTCCATGATTCTGTTTTTCAGCCTTTTTCTTGACGGAATAATAAAAACCTCTAATCTTCATTAAAATAGTAATTTTTATATTGTAAAACGCAGTTCTATGTATGTTCTCAGCTACTGCCAGTGCACACCTCTCCTGCCTGTCCCCATTAACAGCTGCTGTATAGTTCATCTTGTTAGTCTGTCTACCAGCATCTAAACCAGTTACATTTTCTTCCTCTGTTTCACACACACAGCTGTTTAACAATTTGTTGCAGAGAGCTTACTCATCAGGTAAGTTTTCTTCTGGTCATGAATTATCTATGAATCAAAGATAACTTCAAATGTGCGTAACACAATGAGCACGACGCATCTACTCTATGTACATACACATACACACCCCCATATGGGTATTCTACATGCAGCAATGGTATCCAGATGATCATCCTATGCATCTCTGTGCTATCTCACCAACTGCCCACTCTCCTGTCATCATCCTGTTATGTCGCAAGCCATTGCACTTCACCTTCCATCAAAGCCAAAGGACTTCAATCGGGCCACATATTTAAGTCCTCATAATCTGGGTGTGTGCCTCAAGTTTGCTGCCTCAGGAGGCTGTCATTAGAATCACCAAACCCTTAACCACTTCATTGTTTCCCTTTTCATTTCCAAAGTTTAGGATTCTTCCTTCTTCCCAAACTCTCCTCACCTCTTGGCAGAACAGTTCTCTATGGGACCTTAAAAAGTGCAAAGAAACATTTAAAAAATCAGCAGGGAAAGAAAGAACACTACCTTTGCTTCCAGGACAGGAAGGTACAGATTTTAGCAATGTATCATCATTGATACCACACAGTGTATAGTTGACTGAATGTACCTTTGAGTGCAAAGGATTTCCTTTCCTGCTTTGAGTTTGGACTGAGAACTACAAATGGGAAATTAAACAAGAGAATTGCTACCTGTTTTTTTAAAAATATTTAAGATAATCCACAAAATCCTTCTGCAAAATGTCATTAGGGAGAGACTGTGTTACTGCCTGTCTGGGACGACCCGTGTAATTCAGGTGCTTTCAGAATTCAGAAACTATGCAGTTTCCTCAAACTCTGGCAGAACTTTCTATGGTAATTGTTGCATATATTTACACCGTATCTCCAGACAGTGGACTGCTGCCATGCACTGGAGTTTACAGAAATTATTTGCCCCTGCTGTATACCTCTGTGCTTCTGTGCAAATAGGTACTCAACAAAATTAGTCTTTTATCAGACAGAAAACACAAGGTGAAAGTGAAACCATTAGCTGTGTCGCTCCATCTCTTAAATTCACTCCCGCTTCTGTGAGTTGTGTATCAAGGAAGTCCAGGCATTGCCAGACAGAGGATTGCAACCGGTGTCACGTGAACTGGCCAACATCCTTTTCTTAATCACTGTCAAGGGGGCTTTCACTCACTCTGTGTCCCCGTAGGCAACAGCCCACCCCTACCCAGCAGCCCATGGGCTGTGCCCAAGGCACACCATGGGCTGCAGCCCCAGCAGGAAGGCACCAGCGGCTGCAGGCCGGGCGGCAGACCGTCACAACCAAACCAGCTCTGGCACCTGAGCTGAGCTTGGGCCTTCCTTTCTGCAATTCACCCTGGCTCTCCGTGGCTGGCAGTGCAGGCCATAGTCTAAGAGCTCCAACTTGCAGGTTTGTCTGCTTTTGCTTTCAGCAGGCGTTAGCAGACACCCTCAGCATTTGAGCATTTAGAAATATTTCTCGTAGCCAAGATGGTTTTTATGTAATCTTCTCAGTCTTCCCAGCATTGTTTGAATTTCGTCTGGGTACACATTTTGCACTTCAGAATGAAGGCTTAAGATTACTAAGAAAAAGAGAAGAAATAGAAGCAATAAAAGGAAAATAAATTAAAGTCCTCAGGGTTATAGGCCCGATCCCAAGAAATTATGAAACTACTGTCAGGCTCCAGAAGTCGTGTAGTAATCACTCAGAGTGTATTATCTTATTCGTTCTCTCCATCTTTAAAGAATAAAACCACCCAACACATTAGGATTTATGGCCAACGAAAAGAAAAAGTTTTATCTTGAAGCTACAACAAAGAAGATAAAAGAAAGGCATGTAATTGTTGATGGAACAACAGGATGAATAGCTTATACATATTGTGCAATTAATAATCACTGAAGGCCTGTTGGAATTTGCATATAGCTGATAGATAAATGTACAAAACCAGAGTCCCTGTTCTTTTGCATACCAGTACATGGTGATTGCAATAGAAGTCGGCCAATCCAGTTGGGTTTTTTTTTCCTAATGTGCTTTCTCAAAGTGTCTTCAGATGGGAGCCAAAAAAAACACCCTATAAAAATAAAAAGCTCAGTCACGAAAGCCAGGCCTCGGGTGTTAAAACAAAACCAAACCAAACAAACAAAGCAAGCGCCATTTACAGAAACATGCACACAGTGGTCACTCTGTCCCTGTTCTACACCAAGTGGTGTGGGCAGCTAAGGTTCTGAACAACGGTCTCTGGAGAACAGGGGGCCTCAGATTAATTCACTACAGATTTACCGAAACCAGTTCCTCACCATGGCAGACAAAGGAGTATATAATGGCCAGCAGTAAGACAGGAGAAGAGATCACTGAATCTTCCTCAGAAAAGAATCAAATCTTAAGGAAAGCTTTATTATCTTATTATCTGAGGGAAATTTCTAGCAAAGGCCAACCTAGAAATGAAGGAAGGCATCCCAGCAGAGCATTTGTCTGGTTGTCACATAAGTTCACTTATTAGCCTTCCTCTTCCATTAACGAAAAGCCAGAGTATGATGAACAACTGAAGCCCTGCACTATCATTCAACTAATTGCTTCAGGTACCAAAGATGCAGGTAAGTGCCAAGACAGATTTCCAAAGCTTCACGGTTTCTTGTACTAGGCGGGGTGCACTGCAGGGAGCTTCCATGGACTTTTCAAAATCCCCCTGGGCACCTGCCTTTAACACTTTTAAAAACACGACCTTCAGATGTGTGCCGAAGTTGCACTGAAAACAATGCTTAGGTGCTTTGCTGGATCAGAGTCATAGTAAGACATGATGGGTAGGAAGACCTGGAGGAACTAAATGGCAACTAGACAGGTTGCCGACCTAGTAAAGGTAATGTCAAAGTATTGTTGCATATCAATTTAGATATGCGTACTTGGGGAGCTGGGCCAGCTTTTCCTATGTCTTCCCTTCTGAAGGAAGCAGGGTTAACATCCATGAATAAATTAGCCTCTTGATCAAAGTTTGATTAAGCATCTGAGATGAAATGATGGATTTTTCAAAGGCATGTATTCAAAGCATGCTTAACGTATGCATGTATCTCTGTCTTTCTTCCTGTGGTTTCCTTTCAGAAGGTTGTCTTCCCTTCCAACTGTAATCCCCTTAGACAAAGAGCTGAGTCCAGAAAGAATTCATCTATAAAACCATGTGCTAAAACTTCTAATTATCAGCTGAACTGATGAAAAATATTACTTCCTTTTTCCTAGTGTTTCACTTTAATGGTGTGAGGTAAAGCTGGGGGAGACAGCCAACCTTCAAGGCTTAGAAAGGATTCTTTCCTCCTTCCCAGACCTCGCTAATGCAAATCCTTTGAAATCCTAATGGTTTGGGCACTGAGGGAATCCTCAGAGCAACCAGTCTGCTGAATGAGTAAGGTTGCAATTTCCAAGCAGCCTGAGGACATTTAGATGCATTTTTCCCACCAGAACTGGAAAACGCCACATGGAAAATCTCAACCCCCGAGAAGAGTTCAGTCTAGAAGACTGTGAAATTGCTGGGTGCTACCTTGGGCACTGTGGAGGTAGGGCACTGGTCTGCCTTGCTGTTTTCTGCAAGCTGTTGCATAACAAGTCTCATATCCTCCAAACTTTGCCAACTATACAAACATTTAGAAGACAAATCTTAAATATTTAGGCACATTTTCAAAATACTGATCTACAACTCCCTCCCACCGCCCCGCTCCTGCAATATGCTCAGGATTTTATCTATATCAGAATGACCTCGAGCTTTTAAATACACAGGAATAGGAGAGACTAGAATGCATCAGGAGTTTCCATCTTAAGCAACTTAACTTCCCTTCAAGTGGCAAAAATGCCAGCTTTTCAGGAAAGCACTGCCCAGTCTTGAGGAAAAAGGTCTTTGGCAGAGTCACTCCTAAGCTTATTAGATCTGAAGGGCTGTTGTAAAACACATCCTCAGATAACCTCTGCATGACTAACTCTGGGTTCAGGATGTAAAAACTGTTGCAAAATGGGCTTTGCAGTTTCCAGCTTGCCAATACCAGTGAAGAAAAAGATGTGTTTTGCTAGGATTTAGAGGGCCCAGAGCACCCAGGAGACTGCTTAGTCTGGGGAGAATTACTAACAGCTATTAAGTATAAAAACAAAATCTCTAAAAGTAACTTAGTTACTTAAAAACCAGTAGGTTTAACTTCAGGTACCACATCTTGCAAACACTGGCCTTGGTATGATACATTCATTAGTCTCTTATGGTTGAATGTTTGGTACAGGAAAAGGCAGTGCCTATTCTCTTTGCTACTAAAAAAATTATATAACCCATTACTATACACATTTCAACTATTCGTGTTACACACAGCAACATATAGCTTGAATGGCTCAAATCAACAGAACTATTGAAAACAGATTTTTTTTTTACTGCTTTCAAATCACAAACATACTATTGATCTGGGAAGCTGACGTATCTAATTTAAATGTATGTTTAACAACAGAGCAAAGAGATGACAGGGCATCAAGGCAGGCAACTTTCCTACTTCAATCCAAACAAGGCAGCAGAGCTGTGATATTAATGAAGCAAAATGGCAAAGTATTCACATTCCTTATGTCTTCTCTACAATAGATTCATAGCTTGTAATCTGACTGCAAAGCTTATGCACATGAGACACACACATGTATAACTAGATAGTCAACTCTGTCAACAGTCTATAACTAGAACCTCTTTGAAATCCAGAGGGATAAAAAGGATGGATGCCCCAGTTCCTCAAACTACATGAAACACATTGAGTACAACAGGACTATACAGTGCACTGAAAGCTCTGCACGTGCTTGTGTCAGAAAAACCATTCCAGGAAGAGGCTGTATGAACAGGAAGAGGTTGTACCCGTTACAGTAGACTGTAGGAAAAGTAGGAAAAAGAGAAGTTGAAGGAGAGCTTCATGCAGTTGAAGGAGTGCTGCATACGTGAGGACAGAGGGCAAGCAGTTTGAAAGCATTTGCTGGGTCTTGCAGGTGAGGACACAGATCATGGATCTGACGTGATGGAAAAAGGATGCCAGTAAAGTGTCATGAAAGGAGTGAGTTGGCCATGGTAATTGTTACTCACATGAGTGGCTGTTATGGGTTTGTGTGGCGCAGTTTCTTTGGTAGTGGGGGAGGGGGCTGCAGAGATGGCTCCTGTAAGAAGCTGCTAGAAGCTCCCCCGGCTCCAAGTTGGACCCACCTCTGGCCCAGGCCGACACCATCAGTGACGGTGGGAGCGCCTCTGGGAGAACATATTTAAGAAGGGGAACCGGCACTGGGTAGGGCGGATTGGAATGTGAGAGGAACACCTTTGCAGATACTAAGGTCAGTGAAGAAGGAAGGGGAGGAGGGGCGCCTGAGGAGGCAGATGGCCCTGCAGCCCGTGGTGAGACAGCAGGCTGTCCCCCTGCAGCCTATGGAGGTCCATGGTGGAGTGGAGGCTCCCAAAGATGGCGGTAACTCCATGGTAAAAACCGCGCTGGAGCAGTGTGTGACTGGAGAGCAGCCCGTGGAAACGACCCACGCCAGGGAAGTTCAGGAAGAACTGAAGCCCGTGGAAAGGACCTGCGCCAGGGAAGTTCGGGAAGAACTGAAGCCCATGGAAAGGACCCACGTTGGAGAAGCTGGTGAAGGACTGTCTCCTGTGGGAGGGACCCCACGGTGGAGCAGGGGACGAGTGAGGAATCTTCCCCCTGAGGAAAGGAGCGGCAGAGAAAATGTGTGGCAAGCTGACCCCCTAACCCCCATCCCCTGTTCCCCTGTGCCGCCGGGGGGAGGAGGGAGAAAGAACNCCTTGTCTCGACCCAGGAGCCTGCCTTCGTATTTTCTCCTCATCCCAACGTGGCCAGGGGCGGGGGTGGGGGGTGAGTGAGCAGCTTCGTGGTGCTTTGTTACCGGCTGGGCTGAAACTGAAACCATACAGTGGCGAACCACCTGAGGTTATCTGAATCACAAGAAGCAAAAAAAGAAAGTACATGTCCTTATGCAGAATGATAGAATCTGTTCCAAACAGGATAAACTGGTATGTAGGACTATTGGGGCTGTAGTTACTACTGTCACGGTCCACTCGGTGGACTCGTGATGGTTCGTTTGCTACGATCTCGGAAGTGCAAAATTAAGGTGACCAACACCAAAGGGGATGGCAATAATCACACAGTAAAACTTTATTGTATTGCCCGTGAAGAGGCACGCGATAGTTAAGAGATGGGTGAAAGAAAGGAGAAAAGTAAAGTTAAGTTTAGAGAGAGGAGAAAAAGAGAAGTTATAGCTACCACCGCTGATCTCATGACGTCCTAATGGTCCCGGGTCCAGCTGATGCTGCGTTGTCGATCGTCGTGGTCCTTGGTGGGGGGGAAGCTCCCCAATTTCCATCGTTCAGAAGTCATCTTTTAACACACCTTGCTCCACCTCTGCCTCAGGAGTCTCCGGCTTTCTTAGCATATCTCTGCCCTTCTCGAGCGAGGCTATCACGCAGGCACAGGGTCAGTGTCCGAGGCGTGGTCAGCCTTGGAGGCGGGTAGCCTTCGACCAGGAGGTGTGTTTTGGTATTATAATGAAGCAAAGTTCGCCTAAAGTTCATGATTTCTGCATCGATGTTATGGCAACAGTTGCAATCCATCCTTTTGACAGAAACTATGCGGTTATCGCCAATGGCTCTAGAGAGGTATCATCCAGGAACCTTGTACCACACATTCCGTCCTGATAACGATGATGAGACAATGCTGCTTTTCTGACAGACTCTTAGTCTCTCACACATGGTCAGTGGCCTTATCAGCCAGAGGATCTTTTTTAACAATCTTTGAGACAAATGGCTCCAGGGGCCAATTCAGTCTCTCACAACTACAACTGTTCCAAAAAAGACCATTTAGATAAACAGCTGGCAATGTGAACATTACACCTTTCTGTTAGATTTGAAGAATCAGATATCCTGAAGGTGTACACTTAGTATGACAGTTTCACTGACTGCATAATCTGTAGCCCTTTAAAGAACAAACCTATTGAACAAACCATCAGCACTACAGTTTTTAAGACAATCAGTCTCCCTGTTTGTCTTCAATATGCAGATGTAAAGAGGATATTACTGCATACTATTACTGCAACTACAACAACCTCCTCAGCAAGCTACAACTTAGAAGCAATTATTTTTAGTAGCTGACATTGCTTAACCTTTTCTGCTTATTACTCGCAGACAGCAACAGGGGTGCACTTTACCCTTTCTGCATATATGTCCACCAAAATCTATGAGTATGTAGTATCGAGGGTATCAAAACACTGAAAATGTGAAACTAATTAAAACATCCCAGCCAAAAAGAAGAACAGTGGCGCTACAGCCGAGATGCCCTGATCCTACAGTTTTAATTGAACTTTACTGTGTGACTTTGCTGACTTTCAGAATTTTACACTGCCTAATTTCACTAACTTTCTGACAGAGTATCAGTTTGGAAGCTTGAAAATTCCCATCTTTTCCATGAGATGTTCACCCCAGGACATAACATGAGGAGATTATCACAAATAATATCAAACAAATAGATTTTGTGATCTGCTTCAAAACCTGCCGAGTCTGATAACGCCAGCGTGTCTCCCATTGAAGCTGTAAATTTAATCCGACTGGAATCAAGGGAGAGATCTTCTCCCAAGGCTGCTGTGCACCTCATTAAGGTCTGACGTGGTTTCAAAAGATGATGGAAGTTTTTTCCCTATAGTCTTTCACATACTGCTGAGGTGTTTACAGTTACTTGAAACAGAAAAGTTTAACAGTGTTTCTTAAAAAATAAACTGGCAATCATTGGCATACATGGTAACAAATGCTCAGGAAAACAGCCAAAGCAATTTAACTGGTGGGCATGGGAAATAAAGCCCAAGAATTTCATTAATGCTATGACAATGGCAAAATGGGTCTGAGGCATCTGGCTGAGACACTGCTCAAACACCAGTGCTGTTAGGAAAACAGATTTGACAGAATTTACATGGAAGTGCAATGACCAAAAGCCAGAGATGGAAAAAAATACAGAAATAACAATGTAGTCTTCATCTGTATTTGGGGCGTACACAAGGAAAAATGAAGATTAATTGCTTCCCAAAACACTGGAATAGCACAATAGTTTAACAACGGGGAAAGTGGACTTACAGCAGATTAGTAACTTTCTAGCAGTTTTAAATTCAAAAACATAAGTTGTTCCCCTCCCTAATGTTTTGAGCTGGATTCTCAAATATTATGATTTATAACTGATGTAATCATTGTTTTTCCACGTGTGCTTAATGTAGTTGAATGTAGTTTAGAGTACTGAAAATATGTGTCATATATAGAACAGAATATTGCCATCTCCAACAGTAAGAAAAAGGGATATTCTCAACCAAAAGTTGAGAAAACTTACTGGTTCCTACGCATCCAACTAGAGCTATATGCTACCACAACTCCTGTCTCCTATACATTTGTTCTAAAATCTGTCACCCATCTTCTTCAAGGCAAGAGTTTCACAAGTACAGAATACAACATAATTCATGTTATACTTCAGTATTTTATGTAAAGTTATAATTTTGCAAGAAACACATATATCAAAAGGTATTTGCAGCACGTATCAGTGTTTAAGTGGAAATGTGCACATAGTGGAAAATTACTGTGGAATTAAAGAAGGAAGCCCATCAAACACCCATCTATTAAACATATGCAAGTATGCTTTGGCAAAACTGCAGGCACCCTGGCAAATCACAGCCCGTAACAGCTCCAAGCTCTCACTGCACCCATACTGCCAGCATGCTGGGAAGTCAAGGCTGTCACTGTTCCTCTGCCCTGCAGGCGAGGGAATTGGCTTCCACGGGAAACAGCCTTCACCAAAATACCCTCCTCGTCCTTCTCCATTCATGTGTGCAGGGTCATCTGACACAATGACAGCAAGACAAATATCACACTCTCACATTGAGACTGCATCTCTTCCTTTCAGACATGTAGGTCTGAAGCCACACAGGAATTTATAGATCAGAACTAGCACTCCCATTCTTTATCCCAGCTTTGGTGTTCAGTGTAGCATTATTTAAACAAATAATAGGGCTTCCATTATCAAACAATTTTCTATTTCCTTCTTTATTTTAGCAGATGTGAGAGGTCCAAATAATCAGTTGTGGGTTTTTCATTAAAAGTGACAAATGTTGTAAAAATTCTGACTTCTGTATCAGTTTTGTGCTGAGAAGGTTGGGATTATATGTGATAATGTTATATGATATATGTGGGATTAAATGATGTGAGAAATAATTTCAGTGTTCCATTGCAAAAAAAAAAAAAGTCTCTCTCCTCACCTCACTAGTTCTAATAAGTGCTTTAAATGGTACCATTAGCTCCAAGGAGTGTTAAAAACAGAAGAATTACCTTTCCTTCCCCACCTTAAATGCCAGCCCATGCTTCTCCCACCCTTTCTCCTGCTGTTCTTCAGGAAATATTTTCAGTGTGGTTACAACATGTGTGATCTGCCTGTGCACAGAAGGCCATAAATCAGTTATTACCAAATGTTTATCCGAGCTTTTGAACATCTTGGAGAGCATGGTATCACTATCCCACAAACCTCGGGGTATACCAGCGCAGGAGAGGGAGCTAGCCAGATACCACGTCGTTACAAACAACATTTTGATCTGGGGATGTAATAAGAAGCAGGATTGCAGGAAGGTTTCCTCAGTGGCAGCTCCAGCACGTAGGTGCAGGTGCACTGCCCAGACAGAGTGCTGAAACAATGTGTTTCTGGCAGAGCGAGGACTCCAGCTTGGCTCGACACGTGCAGCTTTCACATCCAAACCTTGTTACTAGATCAGCCTGGAATGTCATTCTAAATCCATAGTCTCCAGGCATTAATAAGAAAGGGGGCCAGCAGGAGGGGGGATGGCCTATTTAAAACTCATAGCACAGGAAAAGCATACCCTCCAAAAATGCCCTATCGGTGAATGGAATTAAGTCACTTTCCTAGCTTGTGGTCATTTTTGGAGACATAATAAAAATAACCTGTGGGACCCATAGAGTACCTGCATTTAAGCTGTCATCATGTGCAGACGTATGGTATCTTTACTATTGCGATGTATTACCTTATTTGCTTAAATTGGTCTCATACTTCAGCCCCTGGAAAAGCACCAGAAGAATTTACTGGGGCTGCGAGACACTGACTGCACTGAACAAGCCCCACTGGGCTCACTTGGAAAAAGCATGGGAACTCCCTGCCACTCAACCATTAACCTGGGATAAAAGGGAAAATTAAAAGCTCTGACAGTCACGCTGAGCAGCCACCGCAACCCGAGCTGCAAGCTCTGAAACCAGGGAGGGCTGCTCCTATGCTACCAAAATGATGCTGTGGCACCCCCGGGCGAGAGCTGTGTCACTGCCACCATCGCACCACAGCCCGGCATCAGAGGGCACACAATGGTGCTTTGACTGCGAGAGATTCTCGTTTCCATGAAAAACACAGACACAAAGAATTGTTACGAGGCTTCCCAGAGGAATGTCCAATTTTGTGAGCTCTCTCTGTAAGCATCTGTGAGCGAGAGGGGAAAAGGAGGCAGGGGGAATTCAGGAAATTCAGAGACCAAGAGAACTGCGAAAAGATTTAAAACAAAACTAAAGATGAGGAAAAGAAAGTCATACGCTTATTTCATGGAGGAAGAGAAGGGAGATGTATATTGGATGACAAGAAAAAAAAAAGTCAAAAAGGACACGATGCTTTTTAACATTCACAGTATTTTACATCTGAGACACATTATTCCTACTTGGCATATCCCCCGTTGGCATTAAGCAAGCTGCCCCATCTTGAAGAAGATGAGGCTGAAACACAACCCTCAGGCTTTCTCCTGAAGGCTTATTAACTCACAAACCAGATTTCCATCTGCTCTCTATAAGCATGGGTGCCTTCAGGATATTTTGAAAATAAAATCACTATTGTGTATCATATAAAGATTTTCATGAGCATAAATACAAACTCTAGTGCAAACAAACAAAAAAAGATTGTCTCTCCCCACCCACCTTTTTTTAAGTAATCAAGAGAAGCACAAAATACATTATTTATCCACGCAGATCTCTGCTGGAGGCCGGGAGTTTGGTTTCTTTACCTTCCTAATACCTCTCAAGAGATGCAGACTTAAAGCTTGTAAGTGCTGCAATACGGTGGTATGAAGAAGTGATACAGTGAAGAAGTGATACAGTCAGTGTACATTGCTTATGAAGTGCATGGTCCAGAATACTTGTAGAAGCAAACTGAAAATGACTGCAATTATACTAGCTTGGTTTTGATGAAGTATCTTTGACATGACCATTGTGGCCAGAAAAGAAGATCCTATAAGATGCTGTTGATTTTTATGTAAATACTTACTTTTCACTGATGCAATCTAAGGGTAAGCAGTAAAATGATGAGAAGCATAAGACATTTCCATACAAAGAAAGATTAACTGGCATAACACATGAGAAAAGACAAGTATGTGGCATCACAATAATCAAAAAATAAGGGAAAACACAGTGATACCAAACAAGAAGTTTTAACGGGAAATACTTTTTTTTTTTACACAAACAAATTACTTGCAGACCTCTGCTGCAGCACAGGAGACAAGTAGATTCAGTTCGGGGTACTGATGAATTTTTCAAATGTTTATTTTAAGACCCTGATTGTTCAGACCTCACCAAGGATGTGGGAAATCCAGTTGCATATCCACCCTTCATTGGATCTTTAATTATTGACATAGCTCAGACAGCAGAGCTTGAAAAATGCAGCCACAAAAGCCAGTGATTGCCGAGTTATTTTGAGCTCATTAGGGGTTGTTCTCTGTCTCTCCCTGCTCCTTTCCCCCGCTCTTCCCCTCCCCAACATTTTAAAGATACTAGGTCTTTTCCAAGTAATAGCTTTGGAAGTTTTAGGGAAAGCTTTTCGAAGGAGTTAAAACATATTCCTCAACAGATCCCTCCCTTGTTATTAATTCTGGTTCCTGGAAGTTAATCATCAAGAAACAACCTCTGGTCTCTTTGGCCAGGCACAGGTACAGACTATCTGTCACAGGGTCTGGGGCTTCATCCTGCTATGCATTAGGGAGAAATTTTGTTTATGGCAAGATGTAGTGATTATCCAGTTAAACTTTAACATTGTCTGCCACAAATGCACAGCTTTACCTACAGCAGCTGGCAACCAAAGCAATACCATTACTTATCAACACAGTTCAGGAGACTTTTGCCATCATTTTCACTAGGCTATAGCTGGCAACTAAAGAAAGTACTAGTTATTCTGTACAACCATCCATTAAAAAATCTGGACATACTGACTTCAGCCACAACTATTTCCTGGTCTAACTAGAAGGAAAAAGTGGTTTCTCAGACACCTGTGTGTGGCAGAAATCACACACTGCCTCAGGATCACCACACAGTGCTCTGGCTGACGTTTTATATGTCCTGACAACAAACCAAAAGCACAAAGTTTCCAGAGAAGTACTCGCAAAACTGTGGGATGCTGCAACATCATTATAAACATCCCTTTGATATCCATTACTAATGAACAATACCCAGATCAGCCACCACAATGCAAACTAAAGCTACACTTGCAGTCAGAGCAGATGTGTTGAGGTTACACTGTGCTAGCCAGGCCTGCTGCCCTAGATGGGTGACATCCTGCACTCAGCTCTGTGCTGCCTCAACTCCTTTCCCTCCACCCTTTACACATTCATGCTTTCTAACATAAATTTTTAAATAAACAATGCAACTAAACATGGTGCACCCCATTTTAGCTTACGTGCTTCTTAACATTTTATGTATACATTCAGTAATTAAAGCCCCAATCTAGGGTGCTTATTCAGTTTTCTTGCTTGGAAAAGCATGTAAATACATGCTTTAAAGTGTTTCTCTAAATACAGAAGCAGTTAACTGAATGCCTAATTAGGTCCCTTGTTTGGGACCTCACCCATTAGATGTTATTGTTTCTAATATTAACTACACTGCAACCATGCCAGAAAGCCCATTCTGGTGGGCACCTTAAAGAGGCCTTTAAAAATGCAGCTTGAGAGGATTAGGCACATTCTCCATGTGTGAGATGTGGCCATGTTTGTGGCACATTGACTGGCAGATCTTACTCAAACCATGGGACAATTTAGAAGAGCTTGATTAAAACAAGCCTGACGGCACCAGCACATACCACTTGTCAGCAGTGCAAAGATTAATTCAGTATCATTTCTGGTCCACATTAAGAGAGAACTGAGGCTGGTGGGAAGATACGCAGCTATCTGGTGAGGCAAGATATATAGGGTTTGATCTCATGGCCTGCAGAGCTCCCTTGGAATGAGTGAATGCACAGGGAAGTACTGCAAAATTGTTCCCTTTATTTTCAGGGAATTAGCAAGAGGAGAAAGAGCTATCGTGTTTAGGTCCAATTGCCTTACACATCTGTCTGTCCATCATAACACTGTCTTCATGCATAAGCAGCCATGAATCATTTCTGATTATCAAATTGCACACAGAAGCTTTGACCCAAACCACATTCCAGGCAAGCGCTTGGCCAGTTTCAATTTTCCAAGAGGTTTTTCCTACTGTTCTATTCTTTTTGGTGATAGTACAACTGCACCAACAAGAAAGGCAAGATAGCCTTTCCCCTACAATTTTTTCTATCCTAAGATTTTAGCTATTTGTAGTTTCCATTTCCCTACTTCAAATGTATACAGTTAAGTTTGTTCAAAGCTGTAAAAAGCCAATCTTTCCTCTTAAGAGACTATCTTTCTTAGGAGACTGAAGTTTGAATTGAAAAAAAGAGATAAATTAAAAGTGAAAAGTAATATTTGCTCTATTTAAATACAAGCCAGATGTGGAAGCATGCATCTCCAAACTAAACATTTACTGAGTTGGCAGCAATGGAATTTTCTTGTCACACATGCAAACGTCAAGCCTGAATGTGCTCTCCTTTCTACCTATGCGTCTATCTGCCACTTGCTCTCCCTTGCCTTGCATAGCTAAGCGGTGGTTAAGAATTATTGCATGGGCTTCTGCACAGCCACTCCTCCTGCCAGCACAATGGCATCACGTCATCTCCAGAAGATTTGAAGACTCTCACAAAAAACCCCGGATGCCAAACGTGAGACAGCAACATGCATAAGCAGAAACCTAACAGGTGACTAAGCCATAAATACTACTGAATGAAACAATAGTGCAGGTACTGAAAATCTTCAAAAATCAGGCCACGCTATCTGTGAATTAGGCCGCTAAGTCTCATATATGATCAATACCATTATACAAGGAAAGGACTCTGGAGTCACAGATGAACAACAAGAAGAACTTTTTTCCACCCCATATGACTAGAGAAAGGCTCCAGCCAACACGCCTGGAGTGACACCAGCCTTCACTGACTTCATTCTCATCCGGGATCTCTAGTTTCACACCCCTTGCCACCCATTTCCCCAAAGTGTCAAAAGCAACTAGCTTGGTATTATTGGGATATTGGTCAACAAATACAAAACACAGTTGTAACCAAAGACCAAGATTGTTTTGTAAACATTAAGTATGATGACAAACAACCAAAAAAACCATATCTACTTTTTGTGAACTATAAAACAAAGTATTGCCATCGTCAAACTGTTTGAAACCAGTATCTCTTTCCTAAGAGATCCAATGAAATTTATTCTATCAGTCACGGCAAAGTTCTTATGAATTTGGAATGTTGAAGAGAGGTATTTTTTTTTCTCAACCTTGAATTCTTTCACATTGTAATATTACTAGCAGTATGGCAATCCCTGCAAATTAGGGGGCAGATTTTGTCTAACCCTCTCCAAGACTGGAGATTGCACATTTTGGAAACTCAGGATGTTTTGACCTTTTTCTTGAAATGAAGTTTGCTCTTAACTTGTGGTCTACATCCATAGCATCCAATCGTTAGAGACACTAATGAGCTTCTGATCTGCAGGCATTCAACACTACTGAGAAGCTGACTTCTCTTGCATTAGCTGGGGTAGCTGGCGAGTGACATGCCAAACGGATGATGAATGGGGTCTGCAGATGTACACCAAGAGTGAATTACCAAAGGGTTTCCCTTTCAGAGCCAGCTGAAGTAAACACACCACCAGGGTGAATGGAGAAAGGGTTAACTGTGGAACTTTCAACAACAACCTCCTGTTGTGTTTGCAAAAAAACCCCTCCTGATCAACAAAACAGAACACACCAAAACAAACACCGCCTGTTTTCCTCTAACACCCATTCAGCATCCTGCTCCCTGAAAGCTGGAAGGAGGTCCACAGTAAGAGGTGTCACCAAGTACAGGCTCATGCTGCCTGTTATAGGTGACCTGCTCCTACCTCTAGCTGCTATAATCAATTAATTTACAGGCAGCCACAGAGCATGCCCTGGGTAGGGAGAAACAATTTCCAAAGGCTTTGGGCTGGATTCTGAGATTACCACAACTGCTGCATGTGGGTCACTGCTGCCTTGCTGCTCCCGGGGCACAGCTGGGGTGCAGCTGGAGTTTGGTTCAGCTCCTGCTGCCTACTCTTCGAGGGAGGAGTTCTCTGCCCATCTTCCACCTGGCACAGTGGAACTGCCCATGCTGCAAAGCGTGAAAATGCAATTTATTCCCTCTCAGCTCTTGCCTGGTTAAGTGTGGTAGGAGCAGCACTCTTCTGTCAAGTGCTCTCAAATCTGCAGGGTATGGGGTACAACAGGGAAGGGAGAAGTTGCCTCATGCCCCACACTTGGGAACATATTGCTGGCCATGATTTGGCCTGCAGGTCTTTGCAGATTAACAGATGGTATCTTAGAATATACCTGGCAATAAAATGGGAGGGAATTCCAACCCCAGTTAATGAATGACTGCCAAATGCTGCGTCCACTTGCAGCCACAACACAGACCACAGCTGAACTACTAGAGGAGAAGGGCAGAATCTGATGGGATGGTTCTCACCAATAACAAAGAACAACATGCTGTGTCTGAATCAACCCATGTGTCATGATGCATTTCTATCACAGATGAAGTGCATCACCACAAAGCCCTGAATGCTGGACCTCCCATGCTCAGACTGACGCATGCCAGGGGCAAAACCAAATGAGTTTCACTGCTGATGAGATAAGTGATTTCAGTCCATTAATTAATTCAGGGGAAAATCTAGGACCCATGTTCTACAGTAAATGGCTCCTTACCTGGTTCTGTTTTAGAGAAGAATGTGTATGCTAGTAAGAAGAAATGAAAACACTGCAACCATAAGCCAAGTGTGAGGACAAAATGCTACAGTGTACAGTATCAAATATACCATATCTAGCATGCTGCTACAGAAAACTAATGAAAAACCAGGGCAGGAGTTCACATAAAATTGAAATAGCACAATACTACTGCAAGACATTCATTTCATCCTCCTTCACTAGGAGAGGTGCTCAAAGTACGGCTGATCAGACAGAAGGCAGCCCAAAGTTTGCCTTTTGCTGTGCTGCTTCATTCACAGAACTTTTTTGGTATGGTTCCATTGAGTGAACATTCTCCATTTTCTTTGAACAAATTGTATTACACTTGTTTCTCATCAGATTACATAAATTAGCTGAGAGGGTATGGATTCAATTACAGTCCAGATTCCAGACCTCTTAAGAACTGACTGCCTAACACATTCCTTTCATTTGATAAACTGGAACCAAATGAGGATTATACCATATAAATAATACTCCCTCAATAGGGCAATGCAATAAAATGGCAAAAATACTCAGAGGAACCACATAGATCAAATACAAGAGGCTCTGATATTACCCACCAGATTTAAAGTATGAGTATCACAAACTTAATTGTTCAGTATTTTTACTTTGCATTGTGAACAAGAATCTGATTCAGAGGGTACTTAAGACCAAGTTTAGTATCTTCTGACAGCCTCAGACAGCTAAGGAAAAAATATGTTGCAGCAAAGTATGGATTTCCATATTTAAAAGATAATTTGATAGCTCTGCACAAGATACTAACCTCTCCTGCAAAATCCAAGATTTACAATCTCCCAAGGAACTAAGAATAAATACAACCAAGAGTAAGGGCTTTGTAAAGCTCTGAGTGAGGCAGTTTGCCAAACTTACTTGTTCTTTAAGAAGGCAGCATTTTGGAACAACTTAAACTGATATGACAACTTTTAGGAACAACTGCTTTTGACAGAAATACCCAGTCTTTCAGCCTGAGAAGTAGATATGCCATCTATAGTCGGATATTTTTATTCCTGCCTATATACGTAAGTATCCAGAGAAGAAAAATATGATGAAAAGACTTAGATTCAGAGCTCAACAAGAGATTCAAAGCTGAAGGCACAAAATTATACATACAGTCAAATTATCCCCATTCACAAGCAGCATTCTTGACACATTTTGAAGCAGCTGGGTAGAAAACAAATAGGCAGAGGAACAACACTGCCAAGATGAAGGATGACTGTTAAATGTAAAATTACCTGTAAGAAAATTCTTTTTAGACTACTGAACAATGGCTGAAGACAGCTTTGATAGCAGGCTATGTAACTACAACTTGTCTAATCTAAAGCTGTATTTAATCTGGCATGCAACTACAAATACAGGATCCAGCAGGTGAAGGTCAATTTAAGACTCCAACCAAGAAACAGGATGTTTTTATCTACTCAATAAAAAGGTTTTCAGGGGACATGGTAAGTTCTCTGCCAACAAGAATCTTTAAATCAGTACAGTACTAGCCAAGTCTTTCTTCCTGGGCTGCTTCATACCTGTCCTCTACCTGTCTCAATGATAACCATGAGAGACACGGTGGGAAACATGCTGCTCTGAAAACACCTAACTGATGCAAAATGGGGCACCTGACAACTCCAGTGGACCATAGGATACATAAATGTCATTAGAGATTTTCTGTGTGGAGATGGGGATTTTATGAAAAAGCATTTTGTATAAGTGACGCATCAAGAACCACATCTTTTAACATAAAATGAAGGCTTTTTCTTTAGTCAATGTACNTACCCTTCCTGGCACTGTGTATGCTTTACCTTAACTTCCCTTTATGTTCAGCTGGAAAGTTCAAATGCAGTTTTGCATGGGTTACATTCTAGTTATAAAATCCCATATATAAGTAATGCTCTATCCCCCCCGCCCCCCTTTTTGTTTTTTAACAAAGAGGTTAAACGAAATATCACCTGAAGCTATATTCGACCACTAGAAAGAATGAACGTAGTGAGCTATGCATGAAGTTTGCAGTATATCCTAGTTTTGACAGAAGGGAAGGAAAAAGAGGTTGAAGCATGCAGTAAATGAGACTTTTCCAAGTCTCATTTTTCAGAATAACCAGGACTAAGGACGCCTACTGGATACAACAGTGACATTTCTTATTGGATATGACAACAATGATTTTAAAAGGCTTATTTGTGAGTCACTAATAAAATCCTAATATGTAGAAAGGACATAATATGCAAAACAGACACAATATTATGTTCACTCCTGTTCTTAATTCAGTCATAAACAGCAACTGTCTGTTCATCCCTGTGATTTAAAAGTAAAAAATCAGGATTTTTACTTCCCATCTCAGGTAGTGCTGAGATATTTCAGTATCTCTGCCTTATTACTGACATCTGCTGTTCCGTGAACGAATAACACAAAACCTTCACCAGCCCACTTGTTGCCTCCAACACTCATTCCTGCTTTTTCGCTCTGTGACACATACCAGAATTTGACTGAACAATATATGCAGTGATTTGCATTACAGAAAACCGCTCTCAAAAAATTGAGAAAATGCATTAACTCCTTTTTACTGGACACCTTTTCACCAGAAGACAGTAACTGCGCATGACATTGCAGCTAGTTGTTGGCAGTTCTTACCTTCTAACACATGGGAAGAGGAGACTCCCATAATGATTCACAACACCAGCCTACTGAAAGTTTTACCACCTCTTCCCCTGTGTCCAACAGCACCTGCCTGCTGGATCACATACTGCTTCAGTGCTAAGCACAGTCCCAGGCCTCAGTCAGCAGCAAGCTTTGCTGCACCAAGCCTCTTCAACTTGGCCTGCACCAACAGAATTGCACAAACATCTCTCATACATGTATCCCCAGGCACTCATGCACAGGATGTACTTTAAGGAAAACACATTCTTCAGTGAAAAAGCTCATTGACAATGTTTCTTGTTAGTCACAGGTAGCACACCAACTTATTTGCCACCAGAAGACCCCTGCAGGCGGCCCACTTTCAAAGCAAAGCATCCTCCCACGGACTCTGGGGAGAGCAGGCAAAGCTAGAGATGTTCTGGCAATTGCTTACTGCAGCTATGTGGCCTGTGCCATCTCCAGAAGTGTGCTCTTACTGATCAAAGCATGTTGCTATTTGCGGAATCCTCAGGGTAACGAGAGATGCAGAGACAGGCAATGGTTGTAACGTCCTGCTTAAGTTTTATGCTCTGGACTAAATATATTTGACAGGGACCCTTCTTAAAAGTGTTCTCCACAACTAGTTCTGATAAAGGTGTTTGCTTTTCAGTGAAAAATGCTTTCATAAGCTATTTTCCTACTCAAAAACATTTAAATCTTTCTCTAAATATTGCCTAAATGCAAATAAATGAAAAGTCAAGATAAATACCTCACATCAGTGTTCCGAGGGAAAAGTCTTTTCTTCCCACTGAAGTAGGCTTCAAAATCATCTGTTGTCAGTCTGTGGGCATAGTCGATGTATGCAGACACCTCCTGGTAATGAGAATTTTGGTCATGAATTAATATTATGGACTGGAAAACACAAAGGGGGACACAAATGAAGAACAAAAACATATATATATATGCACAGATTTCCATATAAAAATATATTTGGAGAGTATATGAACATTATCAACTTCACTGGGGCCAAGCTTCTGTTAGTAATTCAGACACTTAAGTTATGGCTTATTACAGCATATTCTTAACACAAGCTTGGCAGCATTACAGTAAAAATAAATATAAATGCAGTGTCACACAACATGCCCTTGTGTATTCCCCATGTCTCCTGCTGCCACTTCAAAATGGTTTTCCCACAGGTACTGGGCCACATCTGCCAGCCCCATGCACACAACCCTAAAGCAGCCTAATGCTGTTGGACACCTATTTTTAAGCAAGAGTGGTTTTGTTTGGCCATTCTACAATGCTACTGTCCATGCACTAATTACTGGACCAAAGTAGGAAGGGTAAAAAAGTTATTTTATTTGGGATGCACCTCTACAGCCAAAGCAAAATTTACTCAGCTTAATATTCACAGCAGATTTTTAGCTTTTCAGAAAGACGATGGACTGGAAACTGGTTACCATACACCCCTTTATTCTGTGCTACGACCAGAGAACAGAGCATACTTTGCCAGCCCTCTCTCTTGCAAGACAACCCTTGTACTGTTTCATTCCTAACAGCTAATGAGTTCTAGAGCAAAAATCTGATAAATTAAATACAAGCAAACATACAGAAAACAAAATCTGTACGCAGAAATAAAGCTGACTAAAGCAGGGTGGCTACAAGTAGGAGAACGATTACCCATTTAGCTGTTGCACCTCCATGTGTCAGAGCTGAATTGAAGGTGGCAGAGAGGCACCTGGAGGACAGCGACACATTCAGCACTGGTTCTGGCTGCAAGGGATTACTTTCTGCCTTAGGGCTGAGATGCATGTCACGGACAAAGGCACCAATGGGATGGCTTTCTATACCACTTGTTGCTGGGAAGACCTGTTTCCCATTTACTCTCTACTGCTCTGTTCCTTCACCTTTTTTTTGTTTTATTTTCCAACTGAACAGAGAATAGGTTGGTAGAAGGCAATTCTTTTTCACACACTACCACAACACAAAAAGCAAAGAGAACTAGTAGCATGAGTGTGGACTTGCAAGACAGAAGGGTTCTTGCATCCCGGGATCTACATAAGAAAAACTAACGCTGAGTGTAGAGGTTATTAGGTAGGTGAGGTATAACGGTATTTGTTAGCTGTACACATTTGTTTTCACTCAACTGAAATCAAGTGATATTTCATTTTTGAATGTGGGGGAAATGGAAACAATACCACATGGAACTCTTTCAAAAAACATTTATAATTTTAACAGCAGCAGATTTCTAGAGTGTAATGGTTTATCTGGCAAGCCTTTGTTATACTTGAGACACGTTTCCTTTTCCAATTTCACATTTAGTTCCATCAAAACATGTGTTGCTTATTTTGCAACAATTCTGTACCATCAATGTTGTTGATGGGAAGAGTCAGAAGAATCTCCATCTGACTATCTTGAAATACATGTCTCCTCCCTATCCCCAGCACACCCCATTTTGAACAACTGATTTATGTGTCTGGAGAGCCAGGTAAGGGCATACATGAGGCAATGAGACAAATAAGATTGTCCCCAGTACACAGCAAGGCAACTGTACGCTGCATCCACATTTAAATACAAGATTAGGTGTATGTCAGGCATCTGAAAAGGGGATTCACCATCCTTCAGAAAAGCTAGTTTTAAATGAACGCATTGACTTGCACAGTATGATCCAATCATTTTAAAAAGCTGGCAGATACTACAGTATTATTTGCAATGCTAAAGAGACAGCTACCTTTCAAGGCTCTTCTGCTTATAAATTTAATCTCCCAAGATAACGTTCACACATTATCAGCTATAAAACAACACAGAACTACAGGCAAGCATAGATACTACCATCAAAACTGCTTTACAAACTCTAAGAGAACAATCAGAATACCTAAACAAAAATGTTCTGTGTTAATGATCCTTCTCATCTGTCAGCACTGTTTCTCTTCTTTCCTCAACCCTGATTCATTTCTAATCACCTATAAGCATTCATTCATTAAACTATGAATCAGCCTGAATTTTCTTACTTTATTCTAAACTTTTTAATTGTCACACCTTTTTGTACAACAGACTTGTACAGACTTGTAAAAATTTGCACTCTTTCCTCCCAAAACGATAAAGCTTCTGATTGAAAAGTAATTGAAAGAGAGAATAAAAATACCATAAAACCCATGAACAGGAAATTCTTCTCCTAAAAGTCTCTTCAGTGCTCTTCCAATTTGTCTCTAACACAACAAATTCTATTAAGCACAGAGGTTGTGCTTTACACCCACCTGTGAGTTTTCAGGAATTTATATGGCAAAAGGTGAAAGCTTTAATTTAAGATGGGGTTTGAAATCTATGCATACATATAGCTTTCGGGCCTAACAGCTGAACCTATTGACAACTGGGGTAAATTGACTTACAATTACTATGATTTAGAGCAAACTAGAACAGAACAGAACGGAACAGTTCAGTTGGAAGGGACCTAAAATGACCATCTAGCAACACGGAGTTCCTTTTCCTACTTTTCTGGTCAGACGCTAGAGGCACACAGAAGTGGGGTTGCACAAAGGACTGAGGAGTTCTCATAGTTCAGTGGAGTAAATACCAGCAGCAATGCTGCCTTCAGCACTGGCATGCAGAGGTGCAAGTTTGCTAAAAGCCATGGAGTTGTGCCTCATAGCTTCAGCCATAAATCTGGCCCATAAAAGCCTCTGCATCCCCACAGCAAACAAGCAGTGGTACTGATGCTTTTGAGAGCCCCACAGGGAACTCATCTCTCTGGCTGGAGATGAACCCCTTATTTTGCCAGTCAGGAAATGCATACCAGGACATGTTCTTTAGCTATGTGCAAGAGGGACACAAACCAATGGATTCAGAAAGCCTTTGCTATATTCAAGGACTGTGACTCACCCAAGAGAACAAGCAATACGTATTTTCTTCTGAAGTTTAGATGTGTCTCAAAAACATGGCCTCTGCATTTGGAGTGAGGTCAGATGTCACACTCCTTCCAGTACTGATGCTGGAGAAGGCAATGGGAGAGGCATGCTTAAGGCCAGTGGTTTGAGGAGTGTTAGCAGGCAAGAGGACAGCTACTGGAAATGCTTTGAGAGCCACCATCTACGGTTTTACCAAATTCACAGCCTGCACATCCAAGTTCAAGGAAGTAATAAAAAAAAAAGTCTAACTCTTCACAGATGGCACAAAGGGAGATTTAAACCCACAGAGAAGGGAGATGTAGTATTCATAGGGGATGAATATAAATATCTCCATATACTTACATTTATTTATATAAATATAAATCCCTCCATGGCGGAGAGGCTGAGGCAGTGGATAAAGTTCAAGATCGTTAAACCACCATTTGGAACAGAGTAGCATCCTACATTTCCCTGCTTACCTTTCTCACTTCCAGCTCCTGTGGTGTGTTTTTACAGTAGACAAATATTGTAGGTTGCCAATACTCTGATTATTCTGAAACCATTTGTAGCTGCTGCTTCCTATAGACAAAAGCAGAACATTTAGAAGGAGCTGCACTTGGCTATGCTAAATACAGGGCACATTCTTCAGGAGTGCATGTATGTGATCCTTGGAAAAGACTAATACCAACCTGTAACACTTCAAACCAGATTAAAGAAACCCAGCAAACCACTGTGAATAACCAACTCATCCAGACATTTACTGATCTTCTTAACTACACAGAATTTTTGTACAATTCTATTGCCATCACTGTTTACCTTTTAATTACCTTACCTACCAGAGCATTCCAGTAAGTGTGTTTCTCCCACCCACCGATCACTGAAATCAATTAAAATTCGTAATGGCTTCACCTAGCCCAAAATCAGGTCCTATGCTATCAGATAGAAACATTGGAAGTAGGACAGTTACATGGGGACAAACATGGAAAGAAGATCAACTTCTGAGTACTTCCAGCACAGGTAGAAACTTGAAGCACTGAGGCGTTTGATTTTGAGTTCAATGCTCACATGGGTTTTTTTCCCCCAAATACTAGAGGTTCAGTTAATTTGGATAACATTTGGGCAAATTTTCCATACCAAACCTAAACTACAAAACTTTTGCAAGTTGTACACCATGGTACACATTGCTTCCTATAAATCCATGTATTGACAAATATTTTATGTACCAGGTGGGCCTTCCTGTTCATGGCACACACCTGATCAATCACAAAGATCCACTCCAGCCTCCTGCACACACTTCTAAATTCAATAGCAACCTGAGGGCTGTCTCATCAGACTCATTCCAACCAATGAAACAAAAGTGTCTGATCTTTGTGTCATGCTCCGACTCCATGAAAGAAAGAAAGGAAAGCCAGAAAAGCTGTTCAGGCAGGAAAAATACAAACACAGCTTTCCTTTCACCATCATTTGTAAACACTGCAGACTCAATTCTCACATATATTAATGCCATTATATACAGTTGAGGGAGTATAAAAGGATTTTAGAAGAGGCGCAAATTACGTTTGCCTCCTGCTTACAGTTTGCTTATACATCGCTAGTGTTAGGCTGAGTAAGAGTCCAGCCCATAACTGGACTGCTTTGGGTATTGAGTTTTTTGGGTTTTGAAGCATGTTCTTCAAGCTGTGCTTCAAAAGCTACTAAAATCATGTCCTTAAAAGGCAGGATTGTGCAACCACAAAGGCCTTCCACCTTTATCTTGAAAGAAAACAAACTATTCTGTGCACAATTTCCACATGATACCTGAGAAAATATTGTCTATGTTGGGATCTAGTTCCATTTGTGAACTTTTAAGTTGTAAGAAAAAAACAAAACACCACCTGCCAATCTATATATGTTACTTCATGCATTGAAACATGTTTCCTAAAATTGGTTTTGATTCCCAACAAGACCTTACCACGCACACCCAAATGCCAGGACTTGCCCATCATTTGGGGTATATTTGTATGCATCATAAAACAGGTTCAATGTTCATCAAAGATAGAAGACCTGGTTCCACTGACACTGGTGAGCACTGATCAGACTTGCCAGGTTGGAGGAGAATTTGTTTGCATTTTTTCCTATTTTGGTAACATTACCAGAAAGAATTGTTCCTCGCATTAAGTTAAATCTGGCTCTTTGAAGTATTCCACACCTGAAGGATCATTTCTCTCTGATTGGAGCACTAGGGTGGAACCAAGGGATCTGCCAAAAACATCACCCCTCCGTGCCCCACTCTTCTCTTGGATGAATCGGTATGGGTATCTGCCCTGCACTGCCATACTGTGGGGTTAGTCTGACCTGTGATCTTAGTCTGCTGCTGACTAATGCTGCTTATGAAAAGAAAAGCTATTGATACAGGTAAGCCTTCTGAGAAAGACCTCAGATTTGTGATCATTCCCACATACCAGGAGGCTGTCTTCATTTTTTCATAAGGTGATGCTGCAAATGATCTCTCCAGGGCTCAGACCTCTTCTCTATGCTAGCAGTACAGCAAGGGCTAACGTTGTTTGTAAGACCAATTAATAACCCTGGGAGGGGGAAAAACAACAGGTACTTTTTAGGGTTTAAAAGTATCAATTATCTTACGAAAACTTTTAGCTCTCTTGAAACCCTTGCCTATCCTGTATCCTTAGAGCAGAACATTCCTACTGTGAAAGAAAACATTTTAATATGGGCTTTTCTTTCAGTACCTCCTCAGCACAGTTTGTGGACATGTCCTACGCACTAATTACAGCTGTTATAACTGCATCCAAAGGCTTTGCTGGACTGGGACCTACGAGATGGCAAATGAACTGGAGTGCGCTGTGATTCACCTTTCTTTGAAATTATTGCAATGCAGACGTATTCAAGTGCAGTGTAGCTGGAGGGAGAGAATATATGGGAGTGTAAAGAGACCAGCCTTGCTGTCTGGTGAAACAGTCTCGTAATGCCAGTCCTTTAATAGCATGCCAAACTGAAGGTAGCAGACGGGAAAGTAAAGACGGACAATATTTAGGAGTCAATTACTAATTCACTGAGGAAGCTCTTTTCATGTGAACAATATCACAGGTGGGGACTCAGGGGAACAAGCACAATTAGGCTGAAAGGGACACGTGTAAAATACATTACCAATTGAAAAATATTTTTAATGAGTAGCAATTTATTTTTGTTGCCTAATGTTTGGCCTTATTTGCCACCTGCAGATCACATTACATCTAACAGAAATACCAGTAGGCAACAGTAGTCAGAGAAAGGACCTCACCTCTGTATCTTTAAACCAGATGCTATTACCATTTCTGCTTTGCAGGTAGGAAAAACTTGCTGAACTGTTCTTTTGGGTAGCTGGGAGTGAAAATAGCATAAAACATGGGCTTACAGGTTGGGCCTTTACCTTCTGCACAATCTAATTTTGGGTGAAGGGAGCAGAGTACAGCAGAAATTTGTTGTCCTTTTAGCAGACTGAACCACCGCTAAAGTAAGCCTAGAACATGCTCTGTGCATCTCGTATTTTCATCTGGAAATACCACTCTCTTACTTATACTAACTTTGAAATGTTTCTAAAACTTGTAATATGTCTGAAATTACTTCAGTTTCCTTCTCAAAAATGCCAAGCAGGCTTTTGAAAAACACATATCTTTTACCTGCCTATTACTGTACAAAAGAAGAAAAAACAAGGACTTTGAGAGTAAGAGTAAGCACAGGATCGCAGCAGCCTTTAGTCTGCTTTCTTCTCATCTACCCAAAATAAGCAGGACGTGGTCTAAAAGTAAATGCAAATTTTTTTAAAAAATAAATAAAATAAGAGATCCTTACACACACTCACCCAAATATAAAATTTATGTTTGCCTTGGTTATTTTTCCTTACTTAAAGTATCTTCAAGCTCTGATTGTAGGAGCTAGATAGCATCTCTATACACTTTCCCTGTTCCACACCTAAATGCTAGATTCCAGCCCCAGAAAGCACTGCCTGGTGCTAACCTGGGACACCAGAGCACGCAGAAGTACTCTTGGATATTTTGTTAGCAGAAACACAGAGACAAAAACTGTGCTGTAATATAAAGCAATATGTGCTGTACCTTGTACCAAACAGTAAAACTGTTCGGTGGTTCACAGAGACCTAGTTCACACTGCTTTTGCAGGAATAACACTGAGAGCAGACCACACAGCTGCTAAAATTATTACTCAAGGCCCAACACCTCAGTTGTCAGATAAGGTGTAGCTTTCACTGGGATAAGCAGAAGACTGCTGTGCTGCAGAAAGGAGTTCAGGCTTTTGTTAGCAACCGTCTGTATTCTGTGCATTTATGTGCCAGGCAAAGGGCATAAGATGTAGCATTCAGGGGACGTTTTCAAGGCTGAGGCACCTCAGAAAGATCCTGAGAGCGGGGCTGCTCTCACCTGCCAGGTACTCAAGTCTAGATTCAACCCTAGCTCTTCTGTGCACAGCCTGTAACATTGTTTGGTTGGTTTTTTTCAAAGACCTTTGCAGTTTGAGGATGTAAGAAAAGCAGCCCACTTATTAGAATAATTTAAATAGAAAACTGAGATACAGAAAATGTGTTTCTCTGCCACTGGGGCCAAATTCTTTGAGAAGTCGACTGTGTGCGCCCACTGTTTTCATCCATCCAGACAGGCACCTTCACATTTATGCCCTGAGAGCAGCCCCTGACTATTGAGACTGCAGAGCCTTTGCAAAAACAGCCAGCTGCTGCACTGCCTGCGGCGACAGTCCTTGGGGCCGGCCATGCCAAACCACTCTGCAGCAGCGGCTGGGGTGCAAGTCATAGGCCCACAACAGAGTTTGCCTTGTTTAACAGTTCCCTGTGTTCCACTGGTGTGGCTCTGGTTTCAGAAACACAGGCACCGAGACGCATACATGCACAATAACCTAACTAAGCTTCTTTTGAACCTGGGAACCAGTATTTGTGGGAAAGAATGGCTGGCCAAGAAACAGATGTTCTAGCTTTCAACTCTTCAGAAAAAGAGAAAAAAGACAAAAAAGAGAAGAAAGAGAAGAAAGGAGAGAAAGGAGAGAAAGGAGAGAAAAAAACTGGTTACCCTTCAGAAGAAGAAATGTTTGCTACATATGTGAAACGTGCTTCCCAGTCCCTTACTGTTAAGTGTTCAGCAGCTGCTCCGACTGGAAGAAGCTCTGTGGGCTGTGAATTTGCTTATCTATGTAAACAGGGTGTTGCCTCAGTTTGAAAAATATATTCTGGCTGAGAACAGCCTGCTGAGAGTGTAAGGTTAGATTAATTCTGTTAGCATTAAAATAAAGGTGCTTATTAAAAACAGAAATGCACACAGAACCAAAAATTTGCTCAGACATACGTAAGAAGTCAGCGTTAGCAGCAAGGAAGGAGGTAGCCACAGCCTTTGGGTTCGGCTAACATGGAACAAGGCATGTTTTCCTGGCAGAGGAGTGTTCACTCTTGGGGCCAATGAGGGATAGTTACTGCAGGTAATGCTCTGAGCAGAATGAAGGGATGTAAGGAGGAAAGCAGCAGAAGTATAAAAGCAGTTTTCTGTAGGTAAGGAAAGGTGGGGGAGAGAAGGAAAACAATCAGAAACAAGAAAGAAAAGAAAAAAAAAAAAACACTAAAAAGAAAAGCCAGTGCAGGACTCCCTCACACCACCT
This sequence comes from Pandion haliaetus, assembly GCA_013401275.1. Lineage (NCBI taxonomy): Eukaryota > Metazoa > Chordata > Aves > Accipitriformes > Pandionidae > Pandion > Pandion haliaetus. Next base: position 111,656 of record VYZV01016833.1, on the reverse strand, counting down.
GAACTTAAGTGTAGGATTGGGGAGGGGGGGTTGCTTTTTAATTAAGACCTATCAAAAAAGAGAAATGCTGGTGCTTCCTGAAACCTTTTTGGGAAGAAAGCTTTTCTTTAAAGCTACCTAAGAACTACAAGCCTTTTAGTAAAGTCAGAAACACAAAGCCAAAACAAAAAAACAACTTAGTACATGAAGAGAGAAAGCTGAGGGAAGAACACCCAAGAATACCCAGAAGAGCTGCCATCTCAGCCTGTTTATGCTCTCTCAAATGAAAAAAATCTTTTTGAACCACCAGCTCCACAGCTGGCTGAGAAAGCGACTCCACTGAGCCTTGCTGTACACCACAGTAGGCCACCATCTATCACCATATCAGGACTACCATGATCCCATAGGAAGCGAAATAAAACCAGGGGTTTTCTAGCTGCTCAGGGTGACACTTTATGCCTGCTACAGAAATTGAGTTCCTGTATGCTTCTTCCAAATCCCTCTGTTAAGCCCCAGTTTATAATTTTTCTGTGGCATCCAGCCAACAGGCAGGATGAAGGATTTAGGGGATGCAGGGTCATTGCAGCACCCTGTTGTGGGGAGACCAGGGAAAAAATGCAGGCTGAGTACCTACTCCAATGCTACAGCCATGGATGGCCTTGCATGGAAAAAGAGACTTTAAAGAACAGGGAAAACTTACAAAAAAGTATCCTTTGTCAACCAAAACCTTCCATGACGTTTCATTCTTTTAAAAAAGCATCCTTGAAACTTATTTTGGTAAAACAAACTGCCTCGCAGGTAAGTCCCTAGCAAAATCTACTGAGATTCCTGGATGGTTTCACCATTTTCTCAGTATTTACCCCATTGCCCCTTCTGTTTGAGCTCTGCTTGCATTAAACTTTCACCAGTTCTTGTTTTCCTCAGCTAAATGTCTGTCTTTTTTTCTTCTTGATATTTCAGGCCAACATTAGTTTAGCTCTGAAACAAACCAGAAGGAAAAAAGCACCACTAGCTTCTCCTCTCATTTCACTTCAAATACACCAGCTCAGAGTGTGTTTGATAGCCACATATTTTACTGTCAGTAGCAAGTCAGTGGTTCTTGCATGTCAACAAATACATACACACACATATATTCCAAATTATCATTACAGCTGATGCTCTGTCATAACAGTAACTTTGATACAAAACTTCAAGTACCCAGCAGAAAGAAATAGTCTCACCCAAGAATCACTGGAAGGAAAGCTGACAGAAGTTTTCTTGAAGACGTGTGAGAAAAAGTGTCCTTACTCCTGTGCCTGAAAGAACCCCAGATGGAAATCCTCCTGAGCACACAGTGACAGCAGGCAGTAAAACCCACTTGCCTGGACTGCTCCAGCCCCCACTGGGCTGCAGAAGGCTGAGGGGCAGGAAGAGTTGTTATTAGGACACAAGGCTGTGCAGGAGCCCTACAAAAGCCACAGCAAGAGCTGGAGATGCTGAGATAACCCCATCACACACAAGCAACAGGTTTAGCAAGGGCCCCGGGCTGCTTGTTTTTGACAGTGACGCCAATTTCTGCAGCTTCTAAGTGAACAGCAATAGCCAAGTCTGGCTGAATGAGACAAGAAAGGCATCTTTCCTGCATTGAGACCACCGTGGCCAGACAACACATTCACTTACACCAGAGAAATGACCTTGTTCTGTACCGCTTCTACATAAAAACCCAGAGAACTGCACGCTAACAGTAAGTGCATCCTACCAAGTCTTTACGAGCTCCAGTTCTACGGTACATCTGCAAAAAGGACACATGAAGGCAAAACACCACTTGTTAAAGGGTATTTGCTGGCTGATGGTAAAGACAGTGGTCTGATCCTGGGAAAGCTCTGTCCTTGGGTCACAAAAACAGAAAACCAGCAGACTGAAGTCCACCAAAATCTGTTCCTGTCCTTTTAGATAAACTAGCAAAAGATTTCAGCCTGGGAAGTATGTGAGAAGAAATGCAGCCTTTTTTTCCAAGAATCTCAACTTCCAAAAGTCCATAAATATTGCTTAAGGGTTTTGGGGGGAGGTGTTCAGCTCACTCTCCTGTATCTGCTCCATCAGAAGGTGTCCTGGTTTCAGCTGGGATAGAGTTAATTGTCTTCCTAGTAGCTGGTACAGTGCTATGTTTTTGAGCTAGGTATGAGAAGAATGTTGATAACGCACTGATATTTTACGTTGTTGCTAAGTAATGTTCAGTCTAAAGTCAAGGCTTTTCAGCCTTTGATGCCCAGCCAGCAAGAAAGCTGCAGGGGCACAAGAAGCTGGGAGGGAACACAGTCAGGGCAGCTGACCCAAAGTAGCCAACGGAGTATTCCATACCATATGACGTTTTAGGAACTGGGGCGGGGGCCTTGCCACTCGGGGACTTCTGAGTGCGTCGGTCAGCGGGTGGTGAGCAATTACGTTGCACACCATTTGTATATTCCAACCCTTTTATTCTTACTGTTGTCATTTCATTAGTGTTATCATTATTAGTTTCTTCTTTTCTGTTCTATTAAACCGTTCTTATCTCAACCCATGGGTTTTAGTTCTTTTCCCGATTTTCTCCCCCATCCCACTGGGTGTCGGAGGGAAGTGGGTGAGCGGCTGCGTGGTGCTTAGTTGCTGGCTGGGGTTAAACCACGACAGAAGGGCATCAAAGTATTTCCCCTGGCAAACACCTAATTTATGAATAAATAAGTAGTGAGGCTTGAGAAACTAGAATAATAAGGGTATGCCCTAAAGTCAGTGAAAGGGACTGCTCAAAGCCTGCCCAAATATTGTACCAACTGGATTTCCACGAATGAGCCTGACCCCCTGTCAACAGCAGTGCTGCACAGAGGGCTCCTGTATTCACATCTTGGTCATCCTTGTTCCCCCTCTGATGGAAAGAAAAAAAAAAAATATATTTTCTATTAATTGGCCAAGAAACCTTTCCGGGCCCCAGACCTGTCCTGCTTGACTTTCTCTCCACCCGCACGTGTCTGGGTGGACACCCAGCCAGGACAAGTCTCCCCATAGCACCTGGTCCCGTGGGATAAACAATCCCCCAGTGTCTGGCATGCTGCAGGTGTCTCAGGGTGTCAGCTGCCTGCTATTTATTATTGGTTTGCTGTGTACAGGGAGGCAGGCCAGGCCATCACTAACAACTCTGTGCAAATGGGTCAGGGAAAGGAAAATAAAGCCTGCGCAGTGGGAACCTTTAGGGGCTGGGATTTTGCTGGCAAGACTGGCCTCGTTCCTCTTTAGGTGCTACTTAAAAATTGCTACTTGTTTGACTTGGAAGCGACTTCACATAACTGGGGCTGTGTGAGGCATACATTGCAGGGAAACTAGCTGGAGGCAGGTGTGCTGGTTTTTTATTTCAGGTCATACTGGAGGAACACTTTCTCTGCCCAGTTCTAAGAGGTTTTCTTTTTAGAAGTCTGCTTATATAATCTGTTTTCCAGTGGAGAAAAATTACTGTAAAAATAGTAAAGGATTCATTTGCAAATCTTTGAACTTGGGGAGGGGGTGTGGGTGGGTTGGGTTTTTTGTTTTCATTTTCTTTTGACAGAAAAAAAGAGAGAAAAGACCTCTTACAATTACAGAGAAAAATATAAGCAAATACTTTTCCAAATTCCAAATCTTCTCCTATTTTCCACTGACCTAAGAGTAAAATATGATCCGTGCCGCCCCTTCGGTGCTGATAAAGGTCACAGAACCTCTTGCAGTTACATTTTTTCTTGGGGGGATTATAAAAAGGAACTTACATATAGCTTTGGGATTAGACAAATAGCTCAACTTCAGCAAACCAGATGTCTCTAAAGCTGCTGTTTAAGACATGGCTGTGGGAGCATGCTGGCAGTGCAAACAGAGCACAGGCACGCTGGTCACAGGCCTGGGGACTGCAGCTGAGGGAAGGTCACACAGACGGGCTGTCAAAAACAGCCTGGGAAATTAAATGAGGTAAACAGATCTCCCTGCTTGCACTGCTGAATGAGCAGAGGCACCCTGGCCTCGGCGCCTCTGGTTGGGTGTGCATGATCCAGCGGAGTGACCTGAGCATCCTCCCCTGGATCAGGGCTTTTTCTCACAAGACATGGAGTCCATCTTGGCCAGCAAATCTACAAAACTCAGCATTATTTTGTTCCCAACAGACATAACGTGCTTACCCCAGGATGACCCACTGCCTTGGCAAACATGACGTTTTGACAACCTACAGCTCCAGTCATTGAGGCAAACCACAGGGCCAGGGCTACTCTGGACTCTTCTGCTCTTGGGCAACACCCCCCACAGAGTGATTTACTTTCAGAGACTCTTATCTAGAGAAGTCCTCCCCCAGGAACATACATATACACAATTCACGAGGATACCAGAATGTCCTTATTTTGTACCAGACTACCTAGCTACATGGGAATCAACAAACACCTTAAAAAAAGCAACAAGTTGCGTAGAATTTAACAGCTTCTTGAATGGCAAGGACTGAAATGAATACCTCACCCCCTGTGCTCTGGGGTCATCTTTACTTCCATAATAACAACTTCAAGACAGTGATTCTGCTGACACAAGCGTTTGCTTTTCTGAGGCCTCCCCTTACTACTCCTTGGCCTTTTGGGCAGCTGGAAAACTAGCTGTGTTTGGCAGGTGCAGAGGGGCCGACTGGTGCTAACACATACGGCCACTTCCTTCTCCAAAAGAAGCGAAATGAGCTCTTTCCTGAATTTATTCACCCCAAGGTACAAATGGGCAGTTTACTAAAACTGATAAAATGTAATTTCTCTTGATGCCAATTCTGATGAAACCTAGGAGAGACAAGAACGGCAAAGGAGAGCAAGCAGAAATCAAAAACCACAGGAGGAACATACTCTGATACAAAAACCAAGAGGGTTGAACTCCAGGTATGATGACAGGAGCTTCTGGTAGCTGCTGTGGGATTCATGAATATTTGCCATGTGATCACATACACACTTCAACTCTTCTTAAGTTATGAGACCTGAAGAACCACTGCAAAAATTCCTGCCAGATAGAATAAGCGTTCACTGATGGCTCAAGGTTTATATGATACAGTTAAAAAACAGCTTTACTGGGGTCAATCAAAACAAAACTAAGATCCCTCACCCTAGAGAGCTGCATAAAACTTAAAAAGCAGCTCAAACATCCACCAAAGTCCTCAAGCCTCCACAAAGGGAAAAAAAAAACCAAAATTAACTAAAAGGAGAAAGACAGGAAAGGAAGTAAAAGCAAAGCAAAGCAACAGCATCTTGCTTTTAATGTATTAAAGTTTAGATGGTGTTGATCATATAAAAACATACTTTTTTTTTTCCTGTCACCAGGCAGAGAAGTCAGTTCGGCTGTTGATTTTGAAATCCTAATTAAAAATAAATTTGACGTACATCTGCCTAACTCTACATGATCTGCTCAGGGTCTAAGACTTCTCAAAGGCACCTCTCATTCCACTGAGTTTTCCCCGACTCAAGGGCAAATCAAGCCCAACCTGTGCTGCCAGCTATAGAGCCCCATCCTGCACACCCACCTGCAGTGCCTCCCTTCCAACCACGCTGCTTCTCCAAGAGAAGAGAAGAGAAGAATTTCCAATCCTAACAGCTTTCTCTTTTTTTTTTTTTTTGGTGAGGAGTGACCTTTTAAAACAACCCACCTGTCTAAAGAACACTTTTTCCAGGTATTAGTCAAGGATATTTGAACAGATTTGACTGTAATGACTCCAACTTTTAAAATGAACTAGTTGTCCCCAGAGTTCCTTTTTTTTCTTTTTTTAAAGTGCTGTTTACTGAAACATTCATAAAAATCCGCTTGGCAGCCTCAGGGCTTGAACATCAGCTGTATACCCAGTGTGTACTTAACACTGGCACTGCTGGAAGCGACCAGGGAGAATTTTTCACTTTTGCATAGGATCAGTTACAGATTCATTACCCAACTTCAAGGGAGGGGGACAGGCCAGGGTCCATGAGCTCATGGTTCTGCACAGATGTGGGGCAGTGGTAGGCTCTGAAAGGACTCGAAGTTTGCAAAATCTTCAGGGTAGGGAGCTTTTCCTAACACCTGTTGGTAAATTGTGGAAGTTGATGATAGATGTTTCTTAATAAATACCAAATCTAACGCCCAGAGAAATAGTACGCTGAGCATCTGGCATATTTTTCCTGCCACTTCCCTTGGGTAGAGCATCCTGATTCACCTCTGCTCTCAGCAATTGCTGACATATTCTGAGGAAGGCACCAGGGAAGTTAATTTCTCTCTTAGCATTCCTGCTAGTAAGATTTTCAATTAGGTGAAGTCTACATTTAAAAAATATACTTCAATTACTTTCAACACTACCTAAATTCACCTGCTTCTGTCATGGGAGGAGAGAAACCAACCCATCAGTCCAAATGAGCACTGGGAAATGGTCAAAAGGGAGAATTCCTTGCAGAAGGCACAATCACAGTATGAATAATCAACAAAAGAGAAGACTGAACCAGGATTGAAAAAAGCAGCCTAAACTGACTAAAGACCCCAAAAGCTCATGCTGAAAAAAAAAACAAGGAAAAAATCTGAACACAACCTAATTACTGACTTCAGAAGATGACTATCTGACTTCTTAATTGAACCTGCCTGAGTTGAACTCTGCAGATGCCCTTTACCACATAGGTAGGACAGCACATGGCACTAACTATTTGGGAACTGGCATTAAAACTGCACCAGACATGTAGAAGTCTCTCAGCGTGCTTAGCTCTTAGGTTAAGTCTTCTCTTTGAGGTTGAACTGTTCCTTATCCACTCACCTGTGGTATCTGTAAATACTACATACCATGAAATTTACATCACAAGCAAAACCTCATACCCCCATCTTCTCTGGGTTTGATGCAAGGCTTGTGAAAATCACCAGAAAGATTCCACTCCGCTGCAGAAGTCAGGCCAAACTTACACATTCACAGCTCTTCTACTCAAGTACAGAAATGGCACCTCAGGAACTCCATTTTTACCCACCCTTGTGTTTTACACCTGTGGGTTTTTTGACAGAGAACTTAATTACACTAGGAACAACTCCTCATATGGTGAAAGCAAACCAGGCTTCCTCACCGATCACTTTCTTACTGGTACAGGATGATTACTCCCAGTTTAAATACACACTTTACTCCTGCCAGAGTGATGCCAGCATGGCAAATCCATGTGCCCAGTTAACAACGCAAGCTGAGATCTGGCACAGTCATGCAAAGCAGACAGGCTCCATAAAGGTGATAAATCCTTGGGAAGCGTAAAGCATCAAATAGCAGCAGAGATTAGATCGATGCCTACACACTGAAAACATGCTGCCAAGAGCTAGGTTAACTTAGGAGTGAAGTGGGTGCCATTTGCAACAGCAATGGTTAATTTAAAAAAAGCCTCCGTGGCAAAAAATCTGAAGTGGCTGGCTAGCATAGCCTAACTTAGAGCTGCTTCAGGGGCCAGGGAAAGCTCTCATTTGAGCAGCCCTTCCCTGTAGCCCTGCAGCAAGCATCCCCCCATTTCTCAGTTTGTGGATTTGTTTCACTGAACTCCTGTTCCAGCCCATGCTGGTGCAAACACCATGTCCATCCTGCCACACTCAGAAGAATGCCCGGAAAGTACATCTACCAGCAAAATCACAAGACGGAGATCCCTTCCCATGTAATTACAGGGCAGTGCCACTGTGCAGATGTCTTTATGCAAAGCTTCAGCAACCCACAATTAACCAGAAGAATCCTGCAGCTAATGTGGTTGGAAGAACAAAAAAAACACCCACTCCCCAAAAAAACCAAACCCAAGTTTACCCTAAATTTGACAGAACAGCCTATAAATAGCTATAGGGCCTTGTCAGGCACATGTTTGCTGTGATTTCTCCTAAAATACCATGTCAGTGGGATTTAGTCCCATGTGTGTATTTTCTATTGGAAAATAGCCTCACTAATACATCTTAAAGATGTCTCACTGCTCCACTGCTCTCTGCCTCACATCTGGAAGGTATGCACATGGATTTATAAGGCTTATGTGAAGCATAAGTCAGTGGTTAATCCAGCCGATTGTAAATCATGTGACTATGTACTGCGACCACATTAAAACTCTGCCATCAGCAAAAAAAAAAGGGAAAACTACAGCTAACCTATAATTTTGGTTGACTGAATCAAGCCTATTCTATCATCTCAAATGCATTTGATCCCAGATCTGTCATACAAAGGAGATGCTTGACAGTCACATCTTTAATGACTTAAATGTGCAGCTCGTGGGGCTGACAGGCTGGAGACTTTTCTCCCCTCAATAGTTATGTACTTGACAAAAGCAAAATAGAGAAAACTGAGCACTGGCATCATAAAGGGTGCCGAAGTGGGAGAGGTGACTTTTATCACAGTTGCAGCCTCAGGCTAAAGATGGAGCATTGGAAATAAGGGTGAGGTTTAAACATCTTTGGCAGGATTTCTGGTGACTTCATGCCCTGAAGGAAGGCCAATGTTATATTGAAGGCAAATCTCAAGCAAACGCTTTGACCCACTACTTCTACTGTATGCTAATACCCTCATGCCTGTCAAACCTGAAGACTTAAAGAGGCAATCTGCTTACCATTTTTCCCAGCATTGTAAGCGTCTATTCAGCCAGTCTGCCAACTGATCAAGATCACGGTGCAAGGTTGCCCTTTAAACGCGGGCCTTCCAGCCCTCAAGTGCATGATCACAGTGCCCTGACAACTCGCGGGAGAAGAGCGCTGCTGGGATTATTTCTTATGCACAAGTCAGTAAACCCAACAGGCATAACCTACAGCTGGCATGCTGTGGCCTATGTGATGCAGTACGGGCTCTTCTAGAGACCACAGACCATCCGAGACTTGCACAGGGCTGAAGAGATCAAAGTCCAGCCTTTCTATCCAAAGGCCCCAGTTGGACTTTCTCTCCTGTAGCAGACCAGCTCCTTCCCAAGCCCTGCTAGCTGACCCTTCCTGCCACTGGACTGGGAAAGTCCCGGGGGAAACACAGAGCCAGAACTGCTGACAGCAGAATCGCACCTTGCTGCCCTTGGAAGGGAAAATGAGTTTTTCCTAGGAAACGCGTGCACCACAACTCACCCTTGGCTTCACGCTGCGGCTCAGCTGAGGCTGTACAACCGGCACTGCGGAACCATCCCCTTGCTCATCCCAGCTGAGCTGTCTGAAGTGCGCCAGAAAAAAAACCTGTCATATCTACCTCACAGTGTTATAAGTTATTTACTTTCAGACATATTCCACAGATATTTCCTTCCCCCATCCAAATTTCAGCACTCCACCACCCTAGCACATGTACTTCTAGGCAAGCTATGATCAAAAACTGCAGCATGTGTTGTGCTGCCAACTGGTTTCACTGCAGAAATGGAAAGCAAATTCCTCTCTGGAAGGGGAGTGAGGAAGGCAGTGGGAAGTCCTCTCCGGAGGACTTCGTTCTGAGGGTTTCCCCTTCATATCTCGATTATTTCCTCAGAGGTTCTTCCAAAGACGGCAGTACTCCAACATCAAAGCCAGAAGAAACTGCACTGCTGTGCTTCTGTTTGGCTCCTTTATCAGAGCAGCAGAGCACTGCAGAATACTCAAAGCCTCTCATTAATTAAATATCATGGTCACTAGGGCAGAAATCATTACCAAAGACTCTCTTTATGGAAGTGCTGTTGTTTCTCCATGGAAAAGACGCATGACTGGAGAGGGAAGAAAGAAGGGAAGAAGAAGAGAGAGACATTAGCCTATATTAGTCCTTTAAATACATCGAGACATATCTTAAATTGATTAAATCTCCCCATCAAGCATCTAGCCTCTATTAGCTGTGAAGAGACAGGCTTCTTATGGGGAAACAGGCTTTCAAATACACAAAGAAACAGACCCACACCTCCCCCCTCTTACAAATTACACCACAGCCTTTGTTTCTAATCACTTTTATGATTCAGTCAACTATGTCCTGATTTTTCAGACTCAGTTACTAATCAACATACATATGGGTGCACCGCTTCAGTGCAAAAGGATGGCCTGTGTGTGTACGTGCACAGTAGCAGGAAAGTGTTGCCCTCCGGTGATTTCTTCCAAGCTAATTCACAGATCTGGTCCTCTCTCTCATGCTTCTGCCTCATTTGAAGATCCCTCGCTCTCCCCTTGCTTCTCTGTTGTGCTGTGGCTCCCTTTCTCTGTTGGTAGCTTTTATTTGCATTTCCTAGTTATTGACTTAATTTGGAGTACAGGAAATTGGATACTGGCCCAGTAGTGATATTTGCATAGCATTGTTCCCATTTTCTGACTACTACTTTTAATTTTATGAATTTTCTGGGCTCTTTTGACAGTCCACTGGAGACCTGGAAGGAGATACCACGATGCCAGATTTCACAGTTTTGTGGTGAGGCCTGTAGTACTTTTTGTTGCCCCAGCACCTACAACACCGATAAATAAAACTCTCAGATTTCATACAAAGAAGCCAATAACCTTCAGCCCTGGAAAGGACAGCTTAGAAACTTAAACTAATGTTAGGCGTTCAGTGGTCAACAGCTAAATTGTTATTATAAACCTGTCTTGACCAAGCTCCATCAACGTGCCTCATCCCTATACTGTTCCCATGGATGAAATAATGCATTCAGCCTGCAGGAACTCCATGCATTTGACATCTTCCTAAGTTGTCTTGTGTGGTCTGTCCCTTACATGGAAAAAAAAGCATAAGTAGACCAGAAACCTTCTTGATAAAGTGTTCTAACTGCCTTTCTAATGAAATCCAACTGAAAACTCCACATAAGTCTCCCTGTCAGCAGATTGCCAAGGCATACCCTGCTTGCTTAAATCAGTAAAACTCCTCAGTCAACCACTTCAGCATGAAATACAGCTTAAAATAAAAACTATACATCTGAAAAGACAAGCAGACAAAAGATATCCTAAGCTCCAGTTTAAAAAGTAGCTCATTTAATCAGAAATGTTTACAAATGTTCAGTAGCTTACAGAAGCACATTTGAAACCATATAGTTCACTTTCCACATGTCCCTTTCTCTCATGTCACTAACACCGTTTGTTCCTGATGGATTATTTTGACTTTGCTTTTATTTCTCATCTGAATTCATAATCCACTTGTTCATCAGTGTGGGCTATTATTTCTTGCGAGAAACAGGGTGTTTGAAGTCTCGTCCAAAGAATCAGCAGTAGCACATAAAACACTAAAAATTTTAGGAGCTGCTTTTTATGTCAGGAGCCCGACAGAGCAAGCCAAGAGACATGAGAGATTGTAAAATTAACTAAGTAGGATAAAGTGGGAATCAGGCATATATCACCTGATACAGAACCTGGTATTTTTCAAAAAGGCAGTTATTCTGTTAAAGAAGAATAAGAATTTTTTTGTTGTTCAAGTTGCCTGATACTTAAGTATAATATTCACAAGGAATGCTGAAATCACCAGATGGGTCAGAAATCTGTTTGGTTCAAACAGGTTGGGGGCCACTCTGCCGCACGTGCCCCAGCAGTCCCCAACTACTGCTGGCTGCTGCAGAAGGTGCTGGAGTTTCGGGGGGTTGTGTTTCCTGAGGGAAGCTAGGCAGCATGGCTGATCCCTCCAACAGTCCTCTAGGCCCTGGGAGGACATGTCTGTGCACCGACAGGACACTCCTCACATACTACCTTGCCCTGGAGGCTCAATGGGGGCAGATGCAGTAATGGGGATGATAAAACAACCCTGAAGGGTAAACAAGCAAGCAAGGCACGGTGTGGGTGTCCAAGGTGGGAACTGCTTGAGGGAAACTGCAGGGAATGGGAGGTACCTCGATCTTCACAGGAGCAGAGCGAGTTTCTCAGATTTGTCATGAATGGGAAGAGTCCACCCCGATAGCTGCTGCAGAGTTGTAATTGGACTGCAAATGCTCGAGTAAGCTTCCTTTCTGATGTTTTTTTCATGCACTCATAACCGTACATTTGGACCCTTAGGGTACTTCATGCCAGGCATGAGCACACGTTCACGTACTAGCGTGAAGGGCAGTCATTCAAAACTGAGCAGCCATCACAACACAAGTACTGTAGGGAGTGCAGGAAGCATCAAAATAAATGGCTGGACTAAAATCAAAAGATTTCAAACCAGTGCTATCAGATGCTGAGCACTTCTAAAATGCTGTCTTATTTAGGTAGAAGTTAAATTTTCTTAGGCACCACTTCTGACTGTTTGAAAAATTGCCCCACATTGATCCTAACAGAGCTAGCTCAGAGCAACTTACCTGATCCTAGTTTCTTTTCTTGTAAGAATGTCTTTAGCTCTTTGAAAAGTTCCATTAACTGCTGTACCGTGACAGGCATTTTCAGCAGTACAACAGACAAGGTGTGATCTCTTAGAGTAAGAACAGGAAATGCCTGCTGTGGAATTACACATCAGGATGTTCTTGATGATGTTCTCTGATAGTGCCCTGGCACCTTCTGAATAGATTTTTACATCAAAAAATCACTAATATAAACATACTTTGTTTACACTGCGCCTCAAAAATCATTGTTCAACATCTAAACATCTACAAATCACTGATCAGGCCAGCTTCTACAACTTCCAACCCACTCATCCTGATTCAGAGTTCAAAACACATTCTCTGATTCCAGTTAAATTGCTAAATTTTAAATCGATGTAATGCTCCAGCTGACACACTGTTGAAGTTTTAGAGTACTATGATAGCTTTAAAAGGATTTTAGTGAGGAAAAATCCCAGCAGTTCACTGCTCCTATAAGTCCTATTGAGAAGAACTAGATTAAACAGCCCTTCAACTTTGAACAAGATTGCAAGTGCATTTGATTTAAAAATACTGATGTTTTAACTAAACCGCATATTAGTAAGAAAAAAGCATTGCAATGCAGCTAGGGCAGGAACACATAACTTTCTGAAACACAATCACAAAAATAAGAAAATAGAGGTAATACCTGTGCTTCCACCTCTCTGTGATAACTACTATATATTATAGCCCACACATTTTGACCCAACAAGGCCTTTTACTTACAGCTCTTGAAGACACGATTTTCTACCTCAACTATCATTCTGATAGCTTTTGACATTGTAGTTGCTTGTGTTGACAAAAGGTAGTTTGCTGGAAGGTTGTGAGCAGAGTAGTAATTGTAGGGGACAGAAGAACGTCACCTCTGGAGGGAGGAACTGAATGTATCAGAGTTGTGATATAATCTGGGTCATGACCACTTAATACATGATCAGCAATGTATGGTACATGTAGCACAGACGCACACATGAAGCTTGGGGAACAGAAGGCCTGCCACCATTAAATGATATATTCCATGACTGGTTTTGTGCATGAGTGCTCCTCAGTGCTTGAGAGTAATATATTAACATTTCATACTTTTAAATGGTCAGTTGACTGGAGCAAGGGTGCATCAGAGCAAAAGCACATTTACTGATAGAAACCATTTTACCTCAATATATTGCTGTCCCTGATGACACTGCTGTAGTAAGGTACAACAGGGCTATGGAGAGAGAAGACACTACATACACTTCTTCCTTGAACACGTGTGCCAGCACAGTGTCCCCAGCCCATCATATAAACATGTGCACCCTCAGCTCAGTGAAGGGTGTTTTGATTCTGGAAACCAGGCTATTATGCATAAAAGTTACAATTAGAACATGAACTGTGGTTAAAAAGGACTCCTTGTCCAAAAGCAAGAACCCATCAAATTCACCTACTCAAGAGGAGTTCTTGTTAAGCTCTCCCTTCAGACAAAGCAAACACACACAGAAAATCAAGAAAAAGTAAAAAGGCCTCACCAACAGCTCAGCTGCCCTCTTGCTTTATTACCTACTAGCCACCCATTTTTAGACAAACGTACAAATGTATTTGTACACATTCTTATTCCAAATCTAAATATGGCATCTTCATCAGGCCCATCCATAGTATAAATTCCATATTCCTGTTATAATAAATCATATATTATTTTTCATGTAAGTAGCATAATAGGTAAGCAAAGTGCTTGTTGTGGTTTAACCCCAGCTAGCAACTAAGCACCACACAGCTGCTCACTCACTGCCCCCCCCCACCAGTGGGACGGAGGAGAGAATTGGAAGAAAACAGGTAAAACTTGTGGTTTGAGATAAGAATGGTTAAATAGAACAGAAAGGAAGAAGCTAATAATGATAATAATAACAATCATAATAATAAAAGGATTGGAGTATACATAACAAGTGATACACAATGCAATTGCTCACCACTCGCCCACTGATGACCAGTTAGCTCCCAAGCAGTTATCACCCCTCCAGCCAACTCCCCCCCAGTTTATATACTAGGCATGACACATCACATGGTATGGAATATCCCTTTGGCCAGTTTGGGTCAGCTGTCCCAGCTGTGTTCCCTCCCAACTTCTTGTGCCCCTCCAGCCTTCTCGCTGGGTGGGCATCAGAAACAGAAAAATCCTTGACTTTAGACTAAACACTACTTAGCAACAACTGAAAACATCAGTGTGTTATCAACATTCTTCTCATAGTGAATCCAAGACATAACATTATAACAGCTACCAGAAAGAAAATTAACTCTATCCCAGTCGAAACCAGGACAGTGCTATATATAATTGAGTTCTTGCCCTCAAATTCATGAAAGTATAAACACTGACAGACAGATTACTTTTCTCCCCTTATTGTTTTACTTTGAAGTGAAGTCAAGTGTGGCTCTTGATCAAGAAGGCACTTGTACACCTGAGCATACATGTGCATAGGCCCACAGGAAATGTTAAGCACAGTTCAAATAGAAGCATGGGGATTTCCTCTTCGCTAACTCTATTAGCCATGCTTGCTTTTTTTCAAGATGAATTTTCCAGAGGAACCAAAATGATAAGGTTGTTGCTGAGCTTCAAAGCCACCGGTCATGCAGCAAATATAAAGCAACCCTGTCTACAAGAAATTATACTTCAAGTTACAGCCAAAAAGCATCTTAAAAATAAATGCAAACTGAAAAAGAGACAGCATAAGCAAAGAGAACTGTAAATATGTCTGATGGTGCCAGCATGCTTCCTGGGTGCTGCTCAGACAGTAAACCTACCGGAAAATCTGTTGGAAAAAGAAGGGTCATTCCTGCTGTCCTTCCCTACATGGAACTGCCAGAGGAAGGTGGAGTGACATTCCCACTCAGGAAGGTCAGCTGAAGTAAGGTGAGAGGACTATTTTGTTGGGTAGAAAAAAACCTGCAGAACATTTCCTGCAGCTACCGTGACAAAGCTAATACTGTAGTGCAGGCAAGTGCCAGGCCGCACACTGATCCACTGGAGTTGCTTAAGCGGAGAGGCTGGAAGGCAAATGTTAGTCAGAAAAAAAAGAGCAGTTTTACCATCAAAGTGGAGTTTTCTTGCATATTGAAAGTCCATAAATTACAGATCAGAACGTTCCCTAAACTTTGATACAAGAATAATCAGTTTGAATGGAAAGTTTTCCAATTAAAAAGTAGAGGTGGCATTTGCTGATTTTGTTTATTTTGCTTTAGTTTTTTCAAGCAAAAAGACTGATCGCTTATATCAATAGCATGACATAAAAAGTGTAATCTGTTATTTTTACCAGTATGGAGATTATCCAATGTCTTTCTTTGCACTTAACGCAGCAGTATGAGGGAACTGCCTATGAGCAGATGCAGACACACCTGCTGGCGCACAGTCCAGCCCTGAAGGTCCTTCACTCTATGCTGACAGCATCCCAGCCGCATCATGGTCAAGTTCACATCTCACTCATGTCCCACAGAAGCCTTCCAGTAACCTCTACATGTGTCTAAGACTCTACTAGTAAGCAATGCACAGCCCAAATAATGGAGCTATAGGCCACCTCAATGGAAGTGGAAATCTGGACATTTTCCATTTCTGTGCTGAACCGTACCATGCTTCTTAGGGTCAAAACAGAAACAAATGCATCATTTCTATATGAAGCCGGCAAATAGGAATCAAACCAAAGTGCACGCAGGCTAAATTGAGAGCATAGGTCTAAGTATCTGATGACTGACCAAAGCCTGGCTTCTATTAGACCAAAACAAAAATGTAAAACCAGAGCTGAAATATTTCTCTTGAAACTTCATTTCATCTCCGAGATTGATTTCAGTCAGCTGAAACCAAATTGGTAACTAAACGAGCAATTGTATGTGCTAGCATTTATATGTTTGTTATTTGGATACAAAGTGAAGCTTAACCTGAGCTGGCCCTTTCTTCCAAGTATCAGTTAGATGTATATATGAGTCTGTCAAAAAAAGTAAGCATTTTCTGGAATGTACAAAAGACTTTGAAACATTAGTTAAAGATCCCCTGACAAAACGCATTTCTTCCATGATACCCACAAATATTAATGCACAGTCACCAAAAATTCTGTCAAACATCCATCCTCAAAAAATTAAGGAGTAAAAAAACCTCCCCAAGCCCCTAAACCAGCACAATCTCTGGTTCTGGTGTAGATTCTGTGCTGGCTGTGCTTTGTGCAGGAACACTGCTCAGGAAGGGGAGCACATGCAGCTCCTTTCCCCCTCTACGCTCCTGCTCATGTCATGCCAAATTAATCACGTTTCCCACAATACCCATGTGAATTAAGAAGCCTCATGGATGGCTATTTAGAAAAAAGATGGAGAATGCATTTCCCACCCCCAGGCACGCAAGCTGCTTCTTCGGGTGGGCTTTCCTGGCACGCAGTCCATTTTCACAGTGCAGCATCCTATCGCCCAGGTATTGCTACTGCCTTTGCAGGAACAGTTTGGAAGGTCAGTGCAGGAACACAAGTGTCATCTACATTCATAGCTTTGTCCAGCATCAGCTGAAACTTTCCTCATAAAAACCTTATTAGCTCTTTGAAAGTTCATTAGCTGCTGTACTCAGTCATTCACACCAATATGACAAAGAGGTGTAACATCTGAAATACCAGCAGGAAGTACCTACTGTCAAATTAAACATGATGATTTACTGTGATGATACCCCACCATGCAATAGGATGCATTTTCACATCAAAGACTTCACGCTCATTTCTCACATACTAACTCCTCAGGCAGACAAGCCCTAAGCCCCATTTGCAAAACACAATTCTCAACTTTGAAACCAAAGACTCAGTGCAAGGACAGACATGGCCAAACTACTTACTCAAAATAAGAAGTGGGTTCCTCAGTCCCTACTAAGCAATGTGGTAATCCTAATCAGCAGTATTTTCCAAGTAATTATACTCTTAGAATAATGATGTCAATAAAAATAACAAGTAAGAGGGCACCTAGGATAGTTCTATCATGTCTCTGTTGAAATTCTAGTAAAAGCTTCTAGAATTCATACCAGCGCACAGTTTAAAAAAAAAAGTTATCTTCAACATACTTCACAATTCAGCTAAATCAAAGCAAATCTTATTCCCCCTGAAGGCTGATTTGATGTCAGTTGATGCAAATGAGCATTACTTGAATGAGTGGATACCTAAGTGCATTCAGCCTTGGTGCCAAAATCACACACGGTACAACTTGCTGATGAATTTGCCTATATGGGTCATCAAGAAAGTATTTTCTGCTTCTTTGTAAGAATAATACAGGTTATTAATTTCCCAATGATAGCTACTATACAGAATTTAATTAATTCCAATTTTCCTTATCCAGACACATGTCACTGTTAGACAAAAGATCTGGCACCAAAGATTTTCTGGGAAAGGCTGCAACTTGCTAAGGTGAAAAATCACATTCACCATTCACTGTTGCATTGTCAAGAACATTTTTTACTCCTTTTGAACTGAAGTCCTCAGTTGGCTCAACCTTTTGTTTTGGCAGCCCTCTACAGAAAGGTGATTTTTGGCTACCTTGATGGACTCCAGTTTTCCTTTAACCCATACTTCAGGGAAGTTTGTTTCTTTTCAGTATTGTCTCAAACCTGTTGTATCAGCAAATGTTCCAAGATTCCCCAAGTATGGACTGCCATCTCCACATGATGGAGGAAACTTGTGATTTCTTTCTTTCCCTTCCTTTCTGTTTCACTTTTTTCAAGAGTCAAAACCATGCCTCTCCAGCATGGACCTCAAGCACCTTTCACCCTGTGATTCCCCAAGAAGCCAAAGCCACGTGCTTTTCTCATTCGGAACAATTACAAAACTCTGTTCACAGAATGCATGCAAGGTTCTTCAATATTCCAGAAATTCACCATATCTTTCAACTAATCTAAAACTGCACCTAGGATTATAACAAGATGCCTTGATAAGAATCTTTAAAGCTGGTGCTGCCTAGGCACATGCAATCCCATGCACAGGTGCTCCTGCACACAGAGAGGAAGCAACTGAACAGCCCGGCAGCCAGAGGCTTGTTCTCTCTTTCTCCCCAGAGGCAGCCACGTGCATGCCATGCCTCAAGTCATTCACTCCAAAGATAAAGTGATAGTGGTCCTGACGGTTTCTGCTCCCTCGACAGGGTGTGATTCATTGGCTAACACAGCTGCAGATGTGCCGCCTGCCACAGCCTTTCATTCTCACCACTTACCCAAAGAAAACATACAAGAACTGGCAAGTTGGAGGCCTCTGTAACACAGTGCCCTACCCAAAAGATAAGGCGAGGAGACTGAGGCATCCCTTTGGTATGCTTTGACTTGGTATGCTGCTGCCTGAGAAGGAGGGAGCCCATGCCCAGCCCCGCTTGGAGCTAGCTTCCCTCGGGGTCCGTATCCAGCACGGGCCTCCTGGGTGAGGGGCAGCACTGTGGCTGCTCCTGGACAACGGAGCTAGAGGCAGCAACTATCAGACACCGCATCAGTATTGGACAAGGGCAAAGGAAAAAGGACTGGTGCAAAATGGCAGGGTTGAGGGAGACATGGACTAGATTTTCCTCCACATGCATGGCATTTACACAGGTAACCAGTTACCGCAGAACCAAAATGGCCAGCATTTATGTCTAGCTGCAGCAACCGCCTGTGCCAGTTTTTTACTTTGTGTCTGAAAACCCAGTGCAGAGACATCTCTCCCTCTTATCCTTTCGGTCCTTTCATTCTTCCGCATGCCCTCTCAGCTTGGCATGCTTCTGTATTTACCATGGCCATGCAGCCCACATACCTAGAACCTCATTCCTTAGTCTCACCAGGAGTAAAGTCTGGGGATTGTCATATACATGGGAATAGCTATGGAAGGAGGGAAGGGGTTAAGGATGGATTTTGTTCACTGTTCTAATTGCCCCATCTGCCTATTGACCCTAACTATAACCATGAACCTACCTTGCCAATCTTTAAAATTAGAAACATCTGAAATGCCTCTCACCTGCTGAATGTTTGTGGAAAGTTTTTCTATGTGCCAAATAATAGTGCAGGTTCATCCTTCACAACCCCAGCAAACCCTCTGAAAAGAGCTTAGAAGCCCAGAATACGCTATTAACCATTTCTATAACCCCAGCCCAACCAAACGCACAAGTCCTTTTGTCTATGCCATCTACGCGACAGCTACACATTTTGTATTCACCCATTTTAAGCACTTCAAAACATTTTTGTGAGGGTCTTGACAATCTTCCAGCAAAAAGCAGCTGTCAAAATATATCATATAATATACTAGCAGACCTCCTCCACACCGCTGCTACAATTAGGTGGGTGGGTTTTTTTTATTTTGGCTTTAAAGCAGCTTGCAGAGAATATAATTTTCAGTTTGACTAAATAAAATGTTCAGAGCACATCAGGTCCATAATAATATTTCAATTTCAGAAGAATGTGTTCAGTTTAAAATAAAGCAAGGAGCAGAGTTGGGGGTAATTTATTTTACCTTTCACAGCTTCTGAAAGCCAAACTCTCAGAGTAACTACAGTTCACAAAGTATGCAGGAATTTGGGACCTCCTTCCAAAGTGAGCTCAGCATCCACGTGTCCCTTTCAGGGCAGCACTTTATAGGGAGAAACTCTGAAGCCTTTACTCTCCAACTCTCTTCCAACACTTTCTTGACTTCAGCGAAATAGAGAACTCGACTCCCCACCTCTATGGCTGTGACAAATTACAGAGAACAGGGCACATCTATTAGGGTCTAGCTGTTTGTGGTGCTCTTTTAACACAAAATAGAAATAAATCAGGCTTAAATACCTTTGTAGATGCTTTGTGTCAACGCAACTATGCAAAAGAGCCAGAGGTTACTGGGAAGCCTGGCTCCAAAAAAATACATGTGCACATTTTTGACAGCTCTATTTAACAGGGCTTCTTTTTCAGAAGCCTTGGCCAAATCCACCCCTATAGAAGCACACTGAAGCCAAGGGTCGCACAGTCACGAATCTGACCCTGTGCTGCATGGTCTCGCAGCCTGTTCTTAGGCCAAACGCACGCTAATGTCCCATGAAGTTTTACCTGAGGCACAAAAAGAGTTTCAAAATGCTGTTGGTTTTTACTTAATTCATTAGGTGCGATGTACAACTGAGCCTTGCCAGGATCAGGGCAAGAACTATACTCTGACTCAGAGTTACAACTTTTCCCACCTTCCCCCAGAAAATAAAGCTGTAGGGCTTTGTAATTCTTCTGTTTTGCTTAATATTTCCCCTTTTCTCAATAATTTCCCCAGTCTCCAACCCCGAAGGGTCCCTGCTTTTACTTGCTCCAGCCCTACCCCACCTCCTCATCTTCCACTCTCTCTTTCCCCCCTTTTCTCCTCCTGTGTTCTCTCATTTTTCTCTCATCTTCAGACCACTGCTATCTTTATGTTGCTGAAAACACACTAGTTCCTTTCTGCTTCCTGGTCACAATTTCATGCTTTGAAAAATAAAAGGAAGTGAAAATCATTCATATTTTAAAATTGAAAAATTATCTTTTTTCTCCTTGTGGGGTTTTTTTTTGGTTGTTAGGGTTGCCTTTTTGTTTTTTTTAATCTCTCTGCTTTCCTTTTTGGAGCTTTTCAGCACAAGCCTCAGAAAAACTGCACTTGCAAACTGAAGGCAGCATTCTTTTGCAGTCATTTATCAGAGACAGGAGTAGCTTTATAAACCGTAAGGACCAGCAATACTGCCTTTCTCCATCCAGGCTCTCCTCTCTCTTCTCTTCAGTTCAGCCCACCAGATCATTGTTTCTTAAATGTCAAGTTTTACACCTTTATGGTCTGCTTTTGCTAGGTTTGTTTCTCCAACATCAGAGCTGTTCAAGTCACCAATTTGCTCCTCAGTACCAAGTCTCTGTGCAACGACTGGCTCCTCCACCCACTGATTCCTCCTCACATGGGGAATATCAAAGTTTGTATGTAACTTCAACCCCAAACTGCAATGCTCATTCCGTAACATCCGTGTAGATCTTGACTTCAGACAGAGCCTGCCATTTCCTGAAGGATCCCAAACACTGCTGCTGCTATCCCAGAATACTTCCTTTGATTACTGAGACTGCTAAACAAAGGGTTAGTGATTTACATTTGTTTAACCGTATTTATCTGAAGTGCTCAGTGGGACTCCCACACACTTTTAAGTGTACATTTCCAGACCAGAGGGAGGGAAGAAAACCTTACCCTGTAGAAAAGCCCAAGGAAGGCCAGGTGCCAGGTCACTGAGACTGTGAAGAGGGCACTGAACACTTTTACCAAAACTTTAGAATAGCAAAAGCAGAGAGAGAGATTTGAAGATACAATTCCAGTACTTCTGATAACAGACCCCTCATTTCATTGCTATAGACAATGTGCAAATGTTAAATTCTGCAGAAAGCCTTGAACTGGATGTGGCAACAGGCTCTGCAACCAACTACCTTCCTTCCTCCTTTTTACAAGCTAGAAAGGGTCAGCCTCAATGGCAGTACTTATGCAGAGACTGATTATTTCTGTTTTTTCTGTCAAAAGGAGACAAGCGGATGAACAATGCTTCCACTCTCCAAGGACACACTCTCTTAGGGAGTTGCACCAAAGCAGTGATGTCTGCTGTCTGCATTAGTTCTAGCAATAAAACAGCATGAGACAAAGGAGTCAGAAATGAGAAGGGAACCTGGTCCTTGACAGGCTATTTCACATTGGCAAAGGCGTGCTGGCTAAGGTTACTGTTGTGGACGTTGGCTTTTTATCCAGAAGTGGAGGACTGTTTGGTTAGGATACAAGAAACAAGGCAAAAATAAATGGTTCTTGTAACAGAGGAAAGTTTGGGAGTTTTGCAGGGCACTGTGCTAGGATCTGTGTGGTTAAACAAGCATGTAGATGCCCTGGAAGAAGGGATGATGTGAAGCAGTGATAAAGCCTGCTGATGAGACCAAGTTGTTGAGGTTAATAAGGGCTCCAGCAGCAGCCACTCCACCTCCTCCCAGTGAAACATCAGGAGATAAATCACAGATACAAAATGGCTTCTTTACAAAGAATATATGAATAGTAGACTAAGACGATGTGGAATAATATGACAGAATGACCTAGAAAGGGATTTGCATTTCACTACTCCAAGGAAGAACTAGCAACCATGAAATGAGACCAAGAAGTTCAGAGCTAGCAAAGGGAAAGGCTCCTGATGCAAGGTATAATGAATCTGTAGCACTCTGCTTTGGGTTTGTGTGGTGAGGTTTTGGTAGTGGGGGAGGGGCTACAGGGGTGGCTCCTGTGAGAAGCTGCTAGAAGCTTCCCCAGCTCCAAGTTAGACCCGCCTCTGGCCAAGGCCGAGCCCATCAGTGACAGTGGTAGCACCTCTGGGAGGACATATTTAACAGGGGAAACCTGCAGCGGGAGAACAAACTGGAATGTGAGAGAAAATCCTCTGCAGACATTGAGGTTGGTGAAGGAGGAAGGGGAGGAAGTGATGCCCCTGCAGCCTGTGGTGAGATGGCAGGCTGTCCCCCTGCAGCCCACGGAGGTGAGCGGGGGAGCAGATGCCCACCTGCAGCCTGTGGAGGAGCCTATGCCGGAGCAGTCGGATGCCCCTGAAGATGGCCATGACTACATGAGAAAGCTCATGCTGGAGCAGTCTGTGACTGAAGGACTGTAGCCTGCAGAAAGGACCCATGATGGAGAAGTTCATGCAGAACTGTCTCCCAAGGGAGGGGCCTCAAGCTGGAGCAGGGGAAGAGTGAGGAGTCCTCCCCCTGAGGAGGAAGGAACAGCAGAGACAACGTGTGATGAACTGACCACAACTCCCATTCCCTGTCCCCTGTGCTGCTGACAAGGAGGAGATAGAGAATTTGGGAGTGAAGTTGTGCCCAGGAAGAAGGGAGGGGTAGAGCAAAGGTGTTTTAAGATTTGGTTTTACTTCCCATTATCCTTGTTTTGATTTGATTGGTAGTAAATTAAATTGATTTTGTTTTTTCCCCAAGTTGAGTCTGTTTTTACCCATGCCCATAACTGGTAAGTGATCCCTACCTGTCCTGGTCTTGACCCGTGAGCTTTTCTTTATATTTTCTCCTCCCCATTCCACTGGGGGGAGGAGTGAGCGAGGAGCTTCGTGGTGCTTTGTTGCTGGCTGGACTTGAACCACGGCACACTCCCTATCACCACACATGGACAGCAAAAGTTTACATATATTCAAGAGTTGACTGGACAAAGAAAGGGAAAATAAAGCTACAGGAAGTTACCGAGTCACCTCTGTCTCCCAGAAGCCTCTATTTTACCACTCAGATAAAACTGGGGATGGCCAATAATAAAGAATTTAATTCCCTGAATATCATCTCCTAGCTGTTCTAGCTGGGCAAGAGGCTAAATACAGAAAGAAAAAGAAGTGGGCAGTTGTTATGGGTTTGTGTGACATGGGTTTTTTTGGCAGTGGGGGAGAGGGCTGCAGATGTGGCTCCTGTAAGAAGCTGCTAGAAGCTCCCCCGGATCCAAGTCGGACCCGCCTCTGGCCCAGGCTGACCCCATCAGTGACGGTGAGAGCGCCTCTGGGAGAACA
>VYZV01016833.1:55695-68511 GCA_013401275.1 Pandion haliaetus | reverse complement strand
GTTCCTCTCACATTCCCCAACCCCCACACTGCTGGTTCCCCTTCTTAAATATGTTCTCCCAGAGGCGCTACCACCATCACTCCCCTCCCAGAGGCGGGTCCAACATTTTGGCACTGGGGACCTTCTAGCAGCTTCTTAAAGGAGCCATCTCTGCAGCCCCCCTCCCCTGCCACCAAAGAAAACTGCGCCACACAAACCCATAACAACCACTTAACTGAAGAGACAGCACCTTAAAATAGCCAGGGCCCAAGAGGACTTCAGTGGAAATTCAGAATACAGCTACCTGTCCTCAGCTCAAATAACACATGGCTCTTCAGACAGCTATCTCTGCAAAAGAACTTGTAGTGGAGCTATTCAAAAAGCAAGAGATTTTGTTATCTCCACAAGTTGGAATTAGTGTGTCCTGTTTTGATGCTCAGATCCACGCTGTCTTACATCCTTGTTTGACTGCCCACTACGTGACAAAGTTCTCTAGCGAAATACTTTTTTTCCCCAGGAATTAAGTCCTTACACCAGATGCTAAATGAGCAACTTCATCAGATCTGTATGGAAAGTTCACATCTCCCATGCTTATTCTTCTCTCTGCAGCAATCAGATTTGTGCCCAAGAAAATGCAATGTTCCTCAACTTTCACAGCTCAGGAAACCTCAAGCAATGCACCCCCCATGAAATTACTCTGATTTGTATTGCCAGAGGCTGCCAAAGTTTAAGGAATCCCAAACACACCTCTAAGAAACAAGACCTGTACCTGTTTGTTGGTTTGTGGAACACCTGTTTCACAAAAATCCAAGTAATTGCTTCAAAAATCCTGAGATGTTACACAGAAAATATTCAGCAATTTCAGTACTCCATACAGAAAAGACAGCTCACAAAGTTGGAGAATAAAAGAAACAGTGAAAAACTAATTCTTCATCTGAAAGACTGGGATTGACTGCACGTACTTCCCCCCAGCTCAGCTGCAAGGAGATGAACAAGACTTCAAAGGCCACAGCACAGGACACTGCTTCTCCCCATTCCAGCACAGGACATGGTTGCCCACCCTCAAGTTACTAATTAATCTCTCAATCACTTTGGTATCATTCAGGAGAAACACCTGGCAGACTAACTCCCTCCTTTTCACAACCTCAAAGAACACAGGGAGGTTTCTACGTGCAGCACCATCCACGGTTTGTGCAAACACACGGCCTTGAAGTCTTGCTCCCATTTCAGTGCAAGTGAACCTAAGAAAAAGGCTCAAAGAGCAATACTGATTTGCCATCAAATCAGCTCACCCTCTAACAGGCAACAGCTCTGAAAAATCAACCTTCTTTCTAAGAGGGAGGGATAATCGGCTCTCTGGATTTGAAAATGCCATGCTGGAGTTAGTGTGGCTCCCATAAGGATCGCATGCCCTTCTCCTTGCTCTGTAACCAGCTGTACACTCGCTTCATTTTTAATAAGAAACCTTGGCTTCTGATCATATGGCTATTTTATAGAAAAAAGTCCTGAAAAATCAAAATAAATTACTCGTTCTGAGTCAACTTTATTTACAATTCTATTAACTGAAAGGTTTATGAGGCATGATTTTCCCTAGGAGAAGCCATCTGCGTGTGATCCACCTGGAAATACTTAAAACAAATGTTATTCTACACTATTCTACACTTGGTTAGAGTTTTGTTTATTTCTTCCATGCAGCTGAATGCTGCGTAAGTCCCAGAAATTTTCTGTCTTATGCTTCAAATAAGCCTTGAATAAGCCTTCAAGTGAACATATGCAAGTTTGTTCACCACTTGTTTTTCTGTTTATGGGCTAACGCTCTCGTATATGAATCTCTTCCTACCTTCCAGAGTTGTATTTAAAAAAAAAATAAAATCAATTAATTGTAAAGAAACATGATCACTCTAGTACAGGACTGATTGCAATTGTTTAATCAGACAAATTCCCATTGACTTACTGGAAGCTTTGGTTCCATATGAGGATAGGTGCATTATTTCATTTACTGAACTGGCTGATGTCCTTGAGTCATAATTGAGGAGGGTAGGACTTTAATTAACTGAAGCTTTTCACCACTGCAAGTTTATACAGGTTGTGCGCTGCCAAGCACTGGAAGTCTAATTCTGGAAATCTGTTCTAGTTTCTTGATTACCTCAATATCCTCCAATGTTCCTAGATGACCGTTACATCACCTAGGAACCATGTCAGACAACTCAGAAATGCCAAATACGCACAGTATTATGCTAAAATTCATCAAGCCATGTCACACATTAGTATTTCAAATCCACCCTCTCAGAAACACGGGCTTTCACAGATGAAGATCCTTTGAGCCATAGCTCCTTCATATGCTATTGTTACTTTACATTGCAAGATGATACTTAATTGAAAAGAGTTATCTACCCCGTGCAAAAACAAACAACTAAGTAAACTAATTATGACAGCATGCACATTATGATCATTCAGATTTTTTCCATGGAAGAAAAGCAATAGTGTTTAGGCATGCCTTCAGTATTTGCTTTCACCACAAAGTAATCTCATTAATGGTATATAAACTTTTTTTTTTTTTGCCTTACGGATTACAAACATGAATCCCAACCATAAAATATAATTTCTAAATAAATAAATATTTATAAGTCAACTAAGTTTGAATTGTTTTTGATTTTTAAAAAACATTATTATTGGCTTCTTTATTCATTACATCAAGTAAAATAATTAAACTTAATTTTCTGGTATAAATTATACATGTTGAACATATGCAATATCTGTATTAAAAGCTGTAATTATTAGTAGTTTTTTCTATGTATATAAACACATATTACACATTCACCATTTGTTTGAGATATCATTTCTGTAATGCTTCTCATAATAGAAACCTGGCCTCTAGGTTTCAAGGTAATTGCACCGAACAATACACAAGCTGCCATACCGGACAAGCCAGCAATTTTTCTAGTACAGTTATGGGGGTTTTTTCCCCCCCAAAGACATTGATTCATAACCTTTGACCTGTAAATTTACAAATTTACATCTCCAAGTACTGATTGCTTCCTCCACAAATATGAAACCTTGTTACACTTATGGTGCATATTTACTTCAACACACACATGTGGAGAGGCTGTAATAAGATGTAAATGCTTAAACACAAAATAAAAAAGTCACAAATCAGATTTATAACCCGGAGTAACTTAAAAAATTAAGGATTTGTCAGTAAATTATTCCATCAGTGCTTTCCAGGCAAAGTAGCAGCTGCTAAAGGAGAAAAGGACAGGACTGTGCAGCAGGGAGAAGTGAACATTACAGATGCAATTGCTGAATGGGAACCTGATGGAAAACATGCTTTCCACATCTAAAGCTGCTTTGAAAGGCACAAAAGCTCTGTGAAAGCCCAGCCCCGCAAGTTGGAGCAGGCAGCTCCTGGTTCCCCTGAAGTCCATTCCCTTCACAAGCACGCCAACAAGGTTGTCAAGAAAGTAGTTTCCTGCTAAAAGGCATCCTGAGCTTCCCTGGCTGCTTCCTTTACAGCACTGCGGGGTGATGGAGAGACCTTTGGACACTTTCAAAGTGCCAATATGTGACAGGTAATGAGAGTAAGTGTGACAGGGGGAAGGCTGCAAACAGACAGGTCAGAGTTGATTATCCCTTAGTTTACAATCCCACATCTGAAATGCAAGAAAGTCCGAGGCTATGGCAGCTCTGGTTACCACCGGGGCTGGACTGATAGGAAACCTTAACTCCGCTGGTGAGCCTACCTAGGGCTGGGCTATTCTGTGTCAACTTACTGCTTTGTATATCTAGCAGTAAAACTGATGTGCTTCTGTAAAACAGTGTGGCTCCAACAAGTGGCATTTATTCACAGCAAAAAGCATTGTCAAATTTTTTTTAAGAGACTGTGGTCTTTCATGGACAAAGAGCTCTGTATCAAGAAAGCAGCTGTGATACTGTTTTCAAGAAACCATAGTCTCAAAGCTTTGTCCTGCAGTAGTTCATCCCAATTATGGCAATCTTCTGCAGATATATTTGAAAAGGTATTTAAAATAGCCAAGGTTGTCTCTCATTCTCAAAGCAAATCACTGTGAAAACATGCCATACCATTCCACAGATGGAGTTCAGCTCTGAGACAAGCTGTACTTCGTCTGAGATGGCATTTAAAATAATCATCAAAGTAGCAATGCTCTTGTCACTCAAAGTAATGGTAAAAGCAAGGTTAAATGCTTTTCTTTGTGTGATACAAAGAACAACTTGCTTACTGTCCTATTATATTATTACAAGCTATTATCTGCTGCACTGTTGAAGACAAGCAATAATCTTGGATAGGAAGGACCCGATAATTTACAAGGACGTCCACAGCTTGCAGCTAAGTAAATATTTCACCACTTCATTGAGTAGCCCTATCATTTATACAAAATACTCCTTTGTTATATCATCAAAAGCCATCTAACAGCTGAGACAGCCATAAAACAGACCCTGCAGGTCATTACCTATCTTTGTATCTTACCCATTTGTAAGAAAAGACTGAGATTATGGTAGCACATGGTCTGGCACTTCTCTTCCATGGCCTCACTGGGCTTCACTGTATCCTGCTCAGCTGCATTCAATGAACAGCATCCACTCACTGCTATAATTGTTGAGAATTTAATTAAATATCCATGAGGGCCAAGGAAGTCCAGTTTTGTGCTGAGCCATGCATGAGTTCCTGGGGCTGGTGGAGAAGCAAACTTTCCTCCTGACATCCCCTGAGCCACTTTCCCCACATGGACCTGGGTCCTCACTTTGGGAAGTATTGCCACTATCAGATTTTTGTAAGGATACAACTTTCAATTAAAGCGATTTCTCTACAAAGAAAAGTCTTGGCAACCTCCATCCAAAAAACCCAAGAATGTTGTGGAAAAGAAACTAGACAAACTCCCAGAAACACTTTTCAATTATTTTGAAGTTCAGTATCTAATACAAACATTCATATCAAACCATAAACTTTATGGGACACAAAGTCCTTCCTCGTTATCATTACAGTAGACAAATCAGTTGCTACAATACAACATGTAAGATGATAAACACTTTTCTCCAACACTTTCTTGTTTGCTAATACAGAATTTAATATAGTATTGGTAATATGTAACTGACACAGATGATAAAAACTTGATTAAAAAGTGTCTGCTTTGCCACCTTTCCGGCAGGAAGGCTTGTGTCCTATTCACACCTTGCAAGCCTGTGTCACAAGCAATAGTCCAGCGTCAGACCCTGCCCCAGCATATACCCTGCCCCAGCATATACCTCTCTGGGTAGCTGGAGACTGCGCGTTGGAGGAAGCTATTTTCCTCACACCAACTGCGTGGGGACCATCGCATCTCACTGGCTGAAGCAGTCAGCCCAGGCAGAGATGCTGGCTAGGGAAGGACGGGAAGACAAGCAGCCCACAGCTGGGCCAGACCCTGGCTGGTGAAGGCCCTGCCCCACATGCCGCAGCATCCCCCCCGCTTGCTGCCCAGCTCCCCAGCAGTCAGCATGCACCAGCCCTCGCTGTGCCCTGACAAGTGCCCTGTGAAGATGCACAATATCATCCAGAAGTTGATAAAGGAAGGTAGAAAAAGAGGGAAAACCTAAGAAGAGCCACAGAGATAACAATAGTTATAATAAACATTTTTCCCTCCCGATCAACTATGGAGAATTCAAGAGTCTCAAAGTCTTTTTCACATGTGGTCCTCATTATTTACCTTAGACAGACTGATAGACATTATTTCACCTTTCTGTTATCCGAGTGTGTCATAATCTTCCTTTTATATGATGTTTGTGAGACAAGGGTGTGAGGCACGCAATATTTTACAGGAAGCACAGGGATGCTCAGAGACACAGTGGACTCTACGTAGGCAGTGCTGGAGGTACAGAGAAACAGAGAATTTGCCTTTCAAGTCCTCCCATCTGACATCCTGATGCTTGCATACTTCCCAGCAAGGATTTGAACTTTAAAAATCATAAAAACAAGTCAACAAAAAATGCCACAAAAGAAACGGAAACCAAAACTTTCCTTATCAAGAATTATAACCCAGTCACACAAATAAAGCGGCTCATGACAACTGCAGTACTAAGCCATTTTGTTGATGTTTTAAAACATTCCAGGGACCCAGTGCAACCATTTCAGCTCTGGACACTACCATTTAACTACTAACCATTTAACTGCCAGCAAAAGTCCTGACAATCGCCATCTACCTGAATTTGTGAGGAAGAACTGCTTGGTTTGCGGCTCCAAGGGAATAAATGGCGGGAGACACCCTGCATCTCTTAAGGGCTTATATAATGGTACAGCTGAGGTGTCTTGTTCTTTAACCAAGACGTCTGAGTGCCTGTGGCAGTTTTCCAAAGCAGCATGAAGATTTATACAGAAAAATCCTGAAACAGAATAATTTCCTTCAAGTCTTCTGCCTTTTTTGGCCCTTTTCCAATCAGACAAGCCTCTTTCACAAGTTCCTGCTCTGACTGTCTGTGCACCACACACCACAGACACACACGGGGCTCTAATGGGCTGACACACGGACACTCCTCAATAATCAAAGCATTTTTAATGAGTATGTTACAAGAAGGAAACACAATGTAGAGGCTCTTTATGATAAATATAGTGAGACGCTTGAGTAAGTTACAAGAAGGAAACACAATGTAGAGGCTCTTTATGATAAATATAGTGAGATGCTTGCAAATGGGAGATTTAAAAGTGTAATAACAAAGTGGAATCAATCAGATGTTATCAATTGCACTAGCACACACATCACCCAAAAGGATGTTGGCTCACTTAGAAAAATATGGTTGACGGCACTAAAAAAAACAAAAACAAAAAAAAAACCAGAAATGCTACATGGAGAATACAAAAACTTATGCTTAGTTGTGTCTTTTGAATCACCAGGCACACTAACCTAGAAACATTGTGTAACAACCTATCACTGTTTCCTTGTTGCGGATCCAGCAACTATTGGTTTTATCACAGCAGCTGTAAAAAGAATGGGAGGATGAGGTAGAGCAGATGAAGGGAGCCAGTACATCTGGAAAAGCCAGTACTGAATGTTTCAAGTCAAACAAAAAAAAAGACTAGTCAGAAAAAAGCCTTAAGCCTAAAGGCCTTCAAGTTTAGGAATAGTACACAGGTTACTGATCTGGGATCACTGGAGTTTGAAAGCCATTTTTTATAAGCCACCATTGTGTAAGTCATATGCACGTCTTTTATGCCCCAGGACATATTCAAGTGCCAGTGAACATTCAGTTTATGTTCATTATTTTCTTGTTTACATTTTTAAGAATTTATACTAGTCATGTTCATTTAATCAGCTGCCTTAACTGCCTTTCACTGTGTGACATGGGTTTTAACAACCAGAGCTATTAAATATTACTTGAAGTACTGAACAGTAAACAAAGTTTAATTATTAAACCCAGGGCTACAACAAACATTGATTTTCATGACGAAAGTAATTCAGGTATTTTTCCACACCTATAAAAATGGGTGCATCTCTTTAAAGAGCAAACAGTTGTGGGGAAAGACTGGCAGACTGTAAAGTCAAAATTAAAGATAAAAAGAGAAAGAAATTATGAAGCTGGAAAACTGTTCTGCAGGCTGCAGTAAACATTTTACAGTTAACTTCATACAGGGTGTTTTATGTAAGGGAATGCATTTTTCACGTTGAGCATGATTAATCATATCATTACTGCCAACGTTGTAAAACACATTACCTGTAATATGGTCCGGCTTTATGCAGAAAACCGTAATGTGTAGTTTCCAGGGAGCTGACTGTCTGCCACTGGTCACCAGTACAAGCTCCACAGACAAAGGCCAAAGCGGACCCAGCCAAAGCAGTGGGTCAAGGACGATGTTTCCAGAAACGCTTGGCTCCGACTTGCTCTGCTCTTGCCAAAGTTAACAGGACTTTGGTGGCAAGGTCTGCAGGCTGATGCCTTCAGTGTTGGTAACAGCCCAGCAGTGAAAAGGAAAGGCAAATATATAAAACATGACTTAAATGCTGAGAGTAAACATTCAGAGACAGAGAGAGGGAAGAAACCCTCAAAAAGATGATAAAAAGTTCATTCCCAGAGACTCCTCAAAACAATGCCAATACTGTTACTTCAAGGACATCCACACAATTTTCAAGGAAAACGAAAGCTTGAGAAAAGCTCTGAAAAACTCACAGGTAAGGGTAGCACGTGCAGTACATCTTTGCAATTGAGGAACATGGCAAGGGACTGACTTAACAGTCTCAAAAGTATGTACATCAGATCCTGTAATGTTCTCAAGTAGCAAATAAACACAGAAAAAGCAAGCTTATTATCAAAGTGAGCTGGATCACCCTTACCGAAGCTTTAAAAAAGTTCTTTTCACCTCTACAAGGTAAAAATTCTTATCACCATAAAGCTAAAAACAGAGGTGAATAAAACGAGAGCTAAACAATACCTCTATTATGTTCCGTTTCCAGCAGCACCACACAGATTTCTCTGAAGAGATCAAGGTTGATTTTTTTTTTGCTTAATAGCATTGAAACAAAGTTGTTCATTAACAGGCAGTAATTTGTGCTTCCTTGTACTGGACTGTCTAACAGTTAGTACAATCAAGTTTCAAGGATGCAGTATCTACAGAATAAAGTTTAAAACACTCATGTCCTAATCTCGGCTGATCAGGATGTCTTCAAAACATCTGCATATTTTGGTGCAGTGCCCAGGAATCACAATTATTTCTGAGGAGGATAAATTGAGATTTATTGAGTAAGACAGAGCAATACCTGGAAAATTATGAATCTTAGGAAAGATATGCTATTGCTAATAACATTTCAAAACTTGATGAGAATCAGCACTGTGGAATAGTGAACTCCAGGTGTATTTTTAATTATGTTTTTGATTACACTATTTAAAAGAATCAGCTGTCAACACTGATCGTTTCCTTTTGTATAATTCATCAAGTAGTTAATTTCAGAAGAAAAATATTATGGGTTTGAGTAATTGGCTGCTGAAGCACAGTAGGTACTAGATCTCCACATCTGGTGACTGGGAGCACGTGCTTAGCCTGCTACATACTCGCTCAAAAACATACTGTGTAAAGCAGTGTGCTTCCACACGCAGGCTTTCTGCCTGAATTGGGGGCAAAGAAAACCTCCCCAGTGAGCACAGAGGCCTCGCAATAAATACATTGCTCTGTGTACAGCAAGTGTGATGGCCCTGTCTTTCTCTCGAGGCAATATATCTATTTAGGCTCAGAGCTGAGCATGCAAGGAAGTTGCACTACAGTGAACAAGATGGTACCTGTTTGTGGGTTGCAGTGCTCAGGATTGTTATTTACAGCGGTCCTGCACCATGCCACACAAATGCAATAAAGCTCTGTCAAGAGTGTCAGTCAGACGTATATTACCATAATTTTATGCCATTACACAATTTAGAAACTTGGACTCATTGTCTCTGAGGCACTAATTTTCAACAACTTCTGTTTCTGAGCATCTAAAAATTTCTCCAGAGGAGATGGAAAATTCACTTGCACTCACAAACTGGTTTTCATTCCCATTATGTGGTCTGCAGAATCACTCCGAGGTCTCAGCCAAGCTGAAGATCATGGTGGCTGATGTGATCGGTACTGTACCAGCATAAGGCCTCACATCTGCAGGCTATTCTCCCCAGCGTCATTGTCAGCGCAGAGCAGTGACAAATACGTGTCCCAATAGCCGATCTGAGAGCGGTGGCAACCAGTCTCCCAACCTTCTCGCCTTAGAGCCGGAACCTCGTCTTTGTCAACGACATGTAGGGATAGCATAACAATGACCCTCCTATTAGTTATGCCCCATTCATGCTATAGAACATACTTAAATACCGATTCTTTGCATTTAACAAATATGTTTAATAAAAGCTTTGATTGCTGTGATTGTGGCACTTGGTATTCCTAAAGGCTAATGGTAATACAGCCAGAGGGCTATAAATACACAGAGGATAGTTGGTCTACCCTACTCTGACTTGCTAGTGGCATACAACCCTGGAAGCCAGAACACAGAACACATGTGAAATGTGCAGATCAGCATTAAAGAGTCATTTTTGAATACACTTTGTGATTATGTGCTTGGAAACTGGTTTTTTGTAAACACAGTAATTTAATAAAGTTGTAATGTGATTCTTTGAGGATTTTCTTTGTGTTTGTGTATTTATTCCACCATATACACAACTGAATTTTAAACACAAAGAATCACTACAGTTTAACACAGATAATCTCTCCTATACTACTCCTTACATTAAACAAAAAAATTTCCCCTAATACACCCTCTCAAAAAAAAAAAAAAAAAAAAAAAAAAAAAAAAAAAAAAAGCCAGGAATGCAATCTTTCAAATATCTAACCATTTATGCAAGTATTGCAGAAAGGACTGTATTGGTCTTCTGCTAAATCCCTATCTGCTAAAAATTTG
Organism: Pandion haliaetus; assembly: GCA_013401275.1. Classification (NCBI taxonomy): domain Eukaryota; kingdom Metazoa; phylum Chordata; class Aves; order Accipitriformes; family Pandionidae; genus Pandion; species Pandion haliaetus. Next base: position 58,132 of record VYZV01016833.1, on the reverse strand, counting down.
TTCAAGGAAAAAACTTAAAAATAAAAGCAAATCTTTTCTCATGCAGCAATGGATCTTGCACCTTTGAAGCGAATTCTTGCTCTCACATCCAATGTTTTCCGTTTTTTGGTGGGCACTTGTAAAACAAGCACATTTCCAAATTGCCAACCCTGCGTGTGTCTGGTAGGATCTGAAAATCAAACTGGGCCTATTTCATTGATCACCAGCAACAGAAACAAAGAAACCAAACTTTGCTCTGCACAATTTCAACTGTTTTGAATGGATGGCTGGGATTAAGAGCAGAAGTTTGTCTTCCAAATGTAATTTAGTTAACAATTCAGCTGGAGATCCAAGATACAGAGTATTTTCCAAATCATTTTCTCACAGAATGCCTTTGGAAGATTACAAATGAGCACTATTTAAAGCTTACTTTAGTTATGACATGAAACAGATAGAACCTCAAGTTTCTTCCTCTAAACTATAAAAAGAAGTTTTTCTCTTTTTAGAGTGCTTCAGGAACTCAAACCTGGTATTTGACTTGACCTCTGGACTCTGTTAGGCTCCTTGCACACCTTACTTTCCATGGTGGCACTTCTGCACTGCCCTTAAGTTCCTACCTCAAGCCTAATTTTTGAGGTATTTCACTCCACAAATATCAAGGCAGCACCCTTCCCAGCAATAACTCTTTGTGGGTGGGAGGTAGCCACTTGTGTTAGATGGCTTAACGTCAATACATATACACCTTTTTCAACTTAAAACAGTGTCGTATAAAATCACTGGGGAAACTTTCTCAAATTTTCAGTGAGAGAGATTGTTATGTTTTAAAAGTCATCTGTTTTCAGGTAATTTCAATCTCTTTATACAGCACACTGTAACCTTTACACTTAACAGTACAGGCAGTAGTGTACCCTCTTTAGTAGGTATAAGGTCACAGTGGTATTATTTGGAGGTCGTTGTGTTTCCTAGTGCTGCTGCTCTATAACCACAGCATTAGGCTGTCACTGCGCAGGGAGTCATACCTGTGCTTCACTTCATGCCCTAAAGGGAGCAATTTTACTCATTTTAGTAGAGCGGTTTGGGGCATTAATTTAGGTACATTGTATGCTTTCACAACATCAAAGTGTACCTATTTTAACCAACAGAACCATCTAATCATCCATTCCTTACTTCATTTTTTATTACTGAGCAGGTCAAAATTGATCACAATTATTCACAAATATCTCAACAGTCCCTATACCTGTCTAGCCAGTTTTTGGTGCCTCTCAGCCAGGTGTAGGTGTCAACTACAACTCTCACAGGCCAGTCTGTTTTCAATCTGTCACAATTTAAATTCTTCCTTTCCCATTGTCACAAAAATAAGCAGCTTTACTGATGCCAAGGGGCAATGTAGGATGCCAAGGCAGGGAGTTTCTTCCACAGAAACACCTTGGTTTTTTTAGCTTGGTCCTCCCACTGGAGGGAGATTCAAGACATTTGGCTACATACTCACCTTTTCATACACTACCATTTCATGTCACCTGTTTCCTGAAACTACATCCTCTGACTCCAAGCCTGCTTCATAAACACTGCATCCATTGCTAGTGCTTTCCTTGTTATCTCCTACAGGAAGTACTCTTCCCAGAATGCCATCCATTACCAGTGAAGCAGATGATGCTGCAGGACCTCCACCTGCTGTGTACATGGAGTGACAGAGAGTGGAGCACTGAGCAGAGAAGAGCAAAGCGACATGTCCAAGAGCTGAAAGGAACCACACAGTTTTATCTACAATGCTTTTCCTAGAACTGGAAAAAGAGACAGCATTACTCTCTCCTCATACTGAATGTAAAACACGGTCCCTGTTGAGATTGTTCATAAAGCCAGGCAGGAACTTCTACTATTTTTATGTTCTGAGTCTCTGAACTTAAGCAATTAGAAAATGGTAATTAGTTAATTATATAAAGAAGTCTAACATTTACTGCCTACAACTAGCTGTCACCACTGGTTAGTGCAGAACAATTACTGTGAAGAGAAAATCATCACCTTCAATTTCCATGGATATGTGACAACAAACATCATCATAACAGCATCAGCCCAAGACAAATTAAAGTCTCCAGCAAGGTTCAGTGCCTTTGGAAAATACTGCATAATATACCAAGAGTTAGTAATCCACTATAATGTTTTAGTAACTGACAATTACTTTTCCCTGATAATTAGAGGTTTTCACCATTTCAGGAACGTTTGATCCCTATCCAGCCGTAGTACCAAGTTACATAACTCTGCTCATTAGCGGCCACATCAGCCCTGATTGCCATCATACATGGGAGGTGAGACGAGTCTTTAGAAATAAACAATTAGAAGGAAGTAAGTTAGACTGGACTGAAGAGACATACAGATGCTGCCCTCAAACCATGCTTTTCTTGTGAAGTTTGGAAATTCTTTCACAAACATTGATATAGTCACATCCAATAATGCTTTCCGG
>VYZV01016833.1:33001-52432 GCA_013401275.1 Pandion haliaetus | reverse complement strand
GGGTCTGACTTGGAGCCGGGGGAGCTTCTAGCAGCTTCTTACAGGAGCCACCTCTGCAGCCCCCTCCCCCACTACCAAAGAAAACCGTGCCACACAAACCCATAACAGCATAGCATTGCAATCCGAGGAAAGCTCAAGATACAAAACTTCTGTAGAAGTAATCAAATGTCACAGCTGGCTCTAAAACAGTGTAGCAAGCTATTGATGTTTTCTGCCTGGGATCATTTCAATTAGTTTACAACATTACTAAGCATCTAACACTTTCTGAATCAACCTTTGAGGACACATAAGGAGCAGGATCCCAGTGCAGTGACACACCAAGCATGCTATCTTGGGCATACACATCACCTGAGGCTGGATCTTTCAAGGAGCCACCAGTGCCCTGATCCCAGCAGTCACAGCCCTGGGCAGGTTCCCAGGAAAGCTCCTCATTCAGCCACAAGAACTTGGACAAACATTTTCCGTAACAGGCTAAACCTTTCTATTTAATTTTTCACAAGATGAAGCCAAAAGAGGAAGTGGCAAGAAAAATTCATTACTAGCACTCATAAATGCAACAGAGTAAATACAACCAATCATTTGTTTTACGTTTGGAACGCTACAAAAAAGACAGGTAAATCACTATTAAAAGGGTCTTTATTTGCCACTATCTGAGAATGAATGGCACTTGGCAGCAATAACAACTTCCTGGAGTTTATTAAGCCTCACTGGCCATATTCTCTGGGGCTTCAGTCCAGTTGTTCTGGAGAGCAGAAGGATGCTCCTGAGGGAGTCACAGGCATCTGCTCTGCAAAGAAGGAACACTACAGTCTCAGTCGCCAAATGTCCATGTTTGCTACGTAAACGTGCCAAGAGCCATAGCAAGTCAAAAGAGCAGCTAAAGCATCTCCAGCTCTGCTACATTGCTCAGGCTGTGCTATTGCAGGCTCTCAGCTTCCACACTCACTGCTGGTGGTCAGTAACACATCCAAACCCCAAATGAACTCAGCCCTACCTTGCAGGGGCTATGTGAAGCAACTAAGAAGGTGGCAGTTGATACAGGAAAAAAGGATTTTTGATGTTGGAGGGAGGATTTAGAATTGCAGACTCAAGAGACAAGTGCAGGGAAGCACAATTTCCCCTTGTGAAAACAGACAGCTCTGACTGACAACCCAGAGCACTCTGGTGAAGAGATCAAGGATTGCTGTTCAGAAAGCCTCTCCAGAAGAGTGAGAAGAGAACTGATTTCTTAGATTGAAAAATCTAAAAGACTAAAAGGGCTAGCAAGCTAGAATAAGACTCAGGGTAAATAAATGATAGATGTAATACAGAGAAACAGATCATGAGTTACCCACGATGGTGCTTCTCCTGCAGGCAAGCTCTGTTTGTTCGGAGCACAGTAAGGACGAGAGTCAGACAACCATTTATGTCCATATCTCCTTTTCCCACCTATTTAGATGTGCTTCTGTCATAGCACATCTCAGTCCAGCTACGTCTGACTACATTCCAGCTGCAGAACAGTACATCTTTAGGGAAACAGATCCTGGTCATACACAAAGAATAGAAGAGGTTTTCTTCCCTACAGCAGCAGGTATCAGACACACTAACTGGCAGCCCGGTTTAAAAGCACTGATTAGAGCAGTATCACACAGACAAGTACACTATTTGTTGTCATTATGTATCATGGACTTGGAAAAGCTACAGCCCGGGCTCAGTGCACTGGGAACTCAGCAAGACTTAACGTGTACTTTCCACCAAAACACAGCCTAGCCAAAAAGAAGGTGGGAGAAAGGAGGCATATATTGGAATTACAGAGGCTTTTGAGCCCACCAACACCACTACAAATAAGAGGTTTCTGCTAACAATTATTCACTCCATTAACCATATTGGGTTTTGTGGACAAAAGGAAGCCGTATCAGCAAATCTCATGTTTCCTGGCTAAACTCTGTGCTGATCAAACAGGCCCACAAGTAACAGCATAGAACTTGGCTTTTTATGACAGGCAGCAAGGTTCCTTCTCCTGAAGCTGACAAAAGACACAGTTAGCTCACATGGCTTCAAGAGCTAAGTACCTCTTTTTATTCCTCTAAATGGATTAGAAATCCTCCAGTACAGTGACAGAGAGTACATTTAAATGACAGCTTCATTTAGCTGCAGTGGCAATGCAATGCTGGAGGTAATGGGGAGAGAAGGAGGAGGAGGTGGCTGCACTCATCAGTAGATGCTCTCCCATCTGAACAGGTAAATTACTACTGAGCAATGCTAAAGGGGATAATGGGGAGCTACAGTCCCCCTGCCATCCATCCCCTCCCCCGCTCCCAGTGAAGCTGCCCAGAGGTCCAGGACTTTTACATGTACAGTTTAAATAAAAGAGATAGCTTGCAAAATTATCAATTTCCACAGACATTGTGGTTATTAGGCAAGAATATCCAAACTATTCTGGGAGCCATTGGCAAGTGGCAACTTTTTAAAAACAAAACCATTCAACTAGATGATATTGAAAGCAATATCCATGTTACTTGAGGCATATTGTGTGTGGGGATGTATAAATACATCCTAAGCGGTGTTTTTTTACTCCAATGAGCTTACTAACTGTGTCGGTAAGAGAGACAAAGGGTGGAGGGGGAGCAGAAGCACAAACCTGTGAAGCAACTTCACAAAAAATCACAGAGCAGCTCAGCAGAAAAGTCAGTAATAAAACCTTGAACTCCGTATTCCCAGCCAAATATCCTATCTGCTAGACCATACTGCTTCCACTTGTTTGGAACCACTAGTTGCAGCTGTGGACCAATGAGCTTATTTACCATGCGCACAAGGTCTGACAGGCTGTATAATTTTTGTGTTTGATAAAAAGAGAAGTAGCATTTTTTTAGAGGACTGGCTTTGGAACTACTTTTCCACTGTATAGTACTCCTGTCGAATTACAGTGTTATCTGACAGGCAGCAGACTGTTTATATTCTCATATTTTCAACAACTTCAGGCTATGAAATCACTTGAGCTCTCTGTGCATCACTGTGCCCAGGACAACAAAGCCAGGAGAATAATATTTGCATGCCAATTTTAAGCAGCGGTATGCCTGTAAATCCAAGGCTATTTTTAAGTCCTTTGAAATTCTTCAGTGTTAAGTTTCTTCCTGAGCCTGAGAATAATGACAGAAAAACTGAGAAGAGGACTAGGGGGAATCACCTTGGCCACCAGGTCCAGCTTCTCAGTATCAGAGACAAACACACAGTGGATGAGACAGGCTGACCTGTGGCTGAGTCAAACATAGTCCAAGAGCGCTTCCAGGGCAGCTGCCTTGCTGAAGCTGGGACACATGGCTGCCCACTAAATCTCTTGGCTTCCACAGGGAAATATCCATCTCCAGCTGGAATTAAGCTGGGAGAAGCTGCCAAGTCTGACCTGGAATTAAGCTGGCAGAAGCTGCCGAGTCTGACCTGGAATTAAGCAGGCAGAGGCTGCCAAGTCTGACCTCCCAGGCTGCCTGGGGATTGAGCTCCGTGACAGCCTTTTTCCCCTGTGGAGCTGCGTCCTTGCCAGCGAAACCATTGAACACTCACTCCTCCACTAGCTCTCAGCAGTGCTGAGTTTTGTGGCTGCAGGCTCTGTGAAGACCTTGTCCTGCACCTGGCAGACCCAGGAGGTCTGGCAACGCCTGCAACGCATGTGCACAAATGCACCAAAAAGTACATTCCGGTTCCCTACACCACCACCACCACCTCCTGGACCATCTCACCAACTCTGGCCACGTCCAGCCTGACCAACACCGCAGAGGGACTGACACACTGTTCTGTCCCCAAACACTGCAGCTCAGGGCTCAGCGTGGTGTGCCTGCTCTCCAACCCACACAACCATGGCTGCCTCCCCATAAAGCAGGGTGGAGATGGGCTGGGGAGTGCTGTGGGCATACCCCAAAGCAGAGGCTACACATACCTGGGAACTGACCTAAATTGGGACTTCAAATGCAACCCTGGGTCTTCCAGTTTTGATGCAGTCATTAAGATGCTTAGTTCAAAAGATCAGTGGCCTCATAATACCCACAGCATACCACCCAAGGAGACCAGGAGAGACCAAGGGTATTTCCAGCGCGTTCAGACCATGTGATCACTGCATGAAGACTTGTAAAGACCAGGCAGCATTTCCTCCACAGTCATCAACATCTGTGATCATCAACAGAGAACCCACAATCATAATGCAATGCATATTTATACACAGGAGACTAATGCTGAAATCTCCCTGACCTAAACACTTGGGTCTGTAATGGCTGGGGCTAAAGTGAAAGCTCTGCTTCTCCAAAGGGCATCCAGCCAATTAAAAGCAATTTTAAAAAATTTCCTAGCCCTATTTCTGGTTAAAAAAAGAAAAGATCAACAGATAAACCAAATCTTCAATTGACATTAATAGGATCAAGATGGATCCCTGAATTGTTGCAATCAGTGACAGCAGAGATGAAGCCCACATGTATGCAAGTAGTAAATTAGCAACTCTCATCAATTACAGTAAGTTCTTCTTAAAACATACAGCAGATTTGCAAGCTTTTAAAGATGTGAGTTCAGAATAACAAGCCCTTGTCTTTAGATAAGGGGAGACAAAGTAGCATTAGATCAAAGTCAATGTTTGAAAGTTGGGTGATTATTTTAAATAGTCTGTAACTCTAAAATAACGCAAGCATTTTAAGACACGTAATTTGCTTTAAGTGTAGCAATTTTCAAGCCAAATCAATTTTTGAAGCTGAACTTCTATAAATGTTGATTGGGGACACCTTCAGTCTGAAGAAACTACTGCTTTTTATAATATGCACATCTGATTTCATTGACAGCAGTCAATTTTTGCTCGTCATCTTTGGTTCCAGAAGAGAACCTGACTGACACAGCTGTCCCAATTTTATGTTCAATTGCCCTTCCTGCTTTTGGAAAGTGCACATTTTCTGGCAAGTTTTCCCTAGACATACATTTAAATCAACACTGGCAGATGTCTCAAACAAAATCTGCTAACAAAAAATCTCCCATATAGTGGACTTCAACAGGATACTCTCTTCAATCAGTAGCACTGATGCTAAGAAACAGTTTTTAAAGCACGTGACATCACTGATTGTCAGACCTGGCCTCCCATTCCCTCTCTGCCCTGGCTCACCTCAGGACATCTCCTTGAAGATCAGGGTTTTGCAGCCTTTTTGTCTACTGAGGTAAGAATACAGCTACACTAGAAGTCACTCAAAATAAGAACATATCTTTGATGAAGATGGTTTAGCAGTATCAACTGCTTTCATACTAATTCAAACGAAAACAAGGTGTTTCTCAGGAGAAGAAACGAGTATCTGCTGTGCTTCTCAGCAGCAGGTCAATTAACATTATTGCCTTTTATTCTAAGTGAATTTAGATTAATGAAGATGCAAAACAAATTCACACAGCTGTCAGCTGGGAATGGCAATGCCAGACATACTCCGAGGACATCTCAAGGGGGAGTTCAACACAGCCTGCTGGATCAGAGAGAGGCTTTCTGTGAAAAGCAAGCACAACCAGGAACCATAGCTCCTTCAGAAAGTACCTGTGTACTTAAACCACGTGCTCTGTGAGCTGCAGTATTTACATTGATCTAGTCAGAGACTGAGTATTAACTGCTGGCTCAAGGGACAGGTTGCTTTTCTGTCCTAGATCTTCATACGCAGTGGGGGACCAAGAGCCAATGCTAAAGCCTATAAATACATGCATAACATATACATCTAGGTTAGTACAGAAGCCACTGACGGTGAGTCAAAGAAATGCAGACTAGTCCTGCATGAGTACAGGCAACATTCAGGTGGAAACATAGCATGTTTGTGTGTATTTGCCCCATATTCAGGGCCAACATAGTAAGTTTTTAACACTTCTGTTATTAAATGTATCAGAAAACAAAAATTTGCCAAGGCAAAGCTTCCCACTATGTCTTTGTGTTGCGATAGGGCCTGTAGAGAGGTCATAACCAACAGAAGTCACTGTACTTTGTAAGGAGCAAAGAGATACCAGAAAGGCGATGCCTGTCAGAAAATTGACAACGTTAATTCGACATGACTGGGCATGTGAATATCCTGAAAGTCAAAATAAGTCTCACCAGCATCAATCACCAGAGGAAGGCAGGATACAGGGGCAGATTAAGCTGACAGGCTCTTCCATAGATCTTTCTCTGAACATAGGTGCAGAGAAAAGGATGCTGGAGTGACCAAGGTACAATACATGAGTCGGAGGGAGAATTTTACCTGTGTGAATGCACAGGGAAAGCCACAGCTCAAGGATGTCAGGTGAAAGAATCTGCAGAGCACACTGACTGCAGAGACATGAAAACAGGACCAAAGCCCAAGACAAAGCCCAGGCCACCTGTGTACACAGGCCACTGTATAGATGTGCTGCCATTGTGACCATGGGGAAAGAAAAGTTCTCTTGTCAAACCTTTGGGGTATTTTTATGTACAGGACAGGCACGTACATACACACAGGAATAGGTAATAAATCACATATCTAGCAACAGTTCTAGATATTGGTTCCCTCTCAAGAACATGGGTACAATACCTATTTTTCTATAAATATGCCATTGAGTCAAGCCACCTAAACAACTGGCCAATCGTTCCCTGACTTGCTGTAGCTTTTGTGAACCAGGAGCACTTGCCCTGGGCACAGGAATACAGATGGCATTCAGTCTGCACCCAGCTCCATCGCAGCTTCCCCAGCATGTACTGCCAGCAGAAAACAGCATGCAGAACCTGAGGTCTTGTGCTGTTTTGATCAAAAGGTGAATTTTACATTTATTCCCACAAAAATCACCTCCTTCAGTAAGGATGGAAGATTACTGAGTTTCACAGCTCCGTAATACAGATTTAAGCAGCCAAGTGCTTGGACACGCTCTGCAGGTACCAGTAGCCCATCTCAGTCACAGCATCTCCCTCCTGCCTACGCAGCCCTGGCAGTGTGTTCCTCCTTTAGAAGCTCCCACCTTTGCACCCCTTTCTGGGAACCCCACCAATGAGGTATTGTTTTTCCTTGTCATTTCATTCATGTTGCTGAACCTGCTCACCTGCTGGGAGACTAAGAACTGTTACAGTTCAAAATAAAGCATTCTACACCAATCTCTGACCAAAAATATTTAGTAAAAAACAAACAGTAGCACAGAAAATCCCCAGAACACAGACATCTTTGTGAGCCAAGAGCCCAGTGTCAGGGTACCCACAGACCCTCATCACCCTGAACAGAGATGCCTGGCCCGCCTCCACGCACCCTCTGCCCAAGGGCCCCAGAAGCTCAGGCCATGCCCTGGCCCATGATGCTTGGCCTTGTACCCTACTGACCTTCCGACCCCAGCCTCTGACCTGCCTCATCCCTGTGAGCTGCTCTGGTGACCAGGGGGTTGTGGCTGACCCTGGTTATTGTCACCAGACCTGCTCTCCTGGTTTCCTTGGGTATTGTAGGAATGCCCAGCTGGTAACGTTCCTGCCCTGCCCACCATGCTGCCACCCTCAGCTCCAGGCTCCTTGCCTTAGCAGAGATGCTCCTGACTCCTGTTGCTCCCTAACACCTACGGGAAGTGACAAAGGGGAATTTACTGAGCTTGGAAGTAAGCCAATTTTAAAGATTTATTAACAGCTTTAAGTGATTCACCCAAGATAACAAGTGATACCTGTGGCTAAACAGGAAAACCAAATCTGAGCTTTTACATCTCGAGCTCTAACACATCCCTTCTGCCCTCCCAACCTCACCTCCCCGCCTTGCAACCCTCTGCTCTTCCTGCTGTCACCCCAAAGCCTGCAGAGCTGCCAGATGTTCAAAACCACAGCAGGCTTCACGGCTGCAAACATGCTAGGGAAAATTACTCACTTACAAAACAGAATTTTCATTTGATTTGAGACTGTGGATTGGAACAGGATTTTATTGTGCTTTTTTTTTCTTTCCTTTTTTGGTATGGGTTCTCTCCGCATGATGTATAAACACAGTATAGTTTGAAAGTTCCTTAAACAGTTGTGTAAATTGTGTCTTTCCAACTGTAAACATCACTCAATCTGATACCACCTGTTTGTCTTAGCAGCAGTTTATATATTTTGAAAGAAAGGGTTTCAACAGGAAACTTTTCAGTAATTGGAAGGTAAACTGTAAGCTTCCATCTGCACCTATAAACCCCACCAGTTAGACCTCTCAAAACTAAAAAAAAACTTCAAAATAGACAGCCAGCAGAAGCACGCTGCATATTCAGATGGGCACGCTAGAAGCAACAAGTCTAGGTCACAATCCGCACCCAAATTCACATCTGAGACAAGTTTCCTCCAAGTATACAGACATGTTAACCACTATACAGCAAGTTTTCTCTGCTCCCCTTTGGGCCATAATGAGAGAAATCCACAAGAACTGTTCAGAGATGATGCAGTGTGGCACATAATCCCTTTCAGTAAATTTCAAACTACCTGATATAAGGCTGCTCACTATAAAACCCTGACTGCTCTTGTTGAGGTGAGTCAACGATACAGTGCATGGGGGTCTGTGTGCTGTCAAAGGGGGATGGCCAGAGGAACGGGGAGCTCAGCAAAACACCACATAATGCACAGGGCTCTGGATTACGAACTCCTCCTGCTTCTAGGGGAACCAAGTGTTCCTAGTGGTAGATGAGCCTTTTTTCCTCTCCCTTCACACCAGACACAACATGAAGCAATAACCTACTAGATGAGAAATCCCAAGAGCTACAAGAGAGGGATACAGATTGGACAGTGGAGTGTTGGACCTCATGCAGGTCACAGCACAGTGTCGCCTCAGCAAAGCTGCAAACCAGCCCTGCCCTGCAGATGGAGAGCATTTCAGACTCTCTGGAAGAACTCACTGCCTCTCTAGGTTCCTAAGCAAGTGAGTAATGAGACCGAACAGTCCAAACCCTTCTTAATTTACAGCTGATGGCAGCCATCTTGCTAGAAATTAATCTCCCTTCTCACTCCCCCTCAACCAGGAATTCTGCCATAAGCTCCTTTTAAACCTGTAGTTTTTACCTTTTTATTTTAAAGAATTTAGCATTTGATGAAATATTATGCTATGTAAACAAAAGTATCATCCCTAGCTATTAAATGTAAAGTCCCTTGTTTTGTTAAAGAAATACCACAGCCAAGTACAAAGTCCCTAGATAGGCCTGCAGGATATTCAAAGTGATTAACCCCTTTGCCAGACTTTCCTGACCTCCAAGATGTATCAGCCATATTTTCTGCAAGCATCTCTTCAGATGTTCCAGCAATACTAATGGTCTGTTCTCACCTGCAGAAGTGGAGTTCTGTGTCTGGTCTGGGACACATGCAGGTTAGAAGCCAGGATAATAAACCACCCTTTAGCCTTAGGAAAGTCCTATCACTTATCTCAATGGTACTCACCTGCTGGAGACAACAATGCTGACCACATCTATTTTACAAGCGCCTTTTTAAGGTCATTTAGAAGCAAACCCTGGCTGCAGTTCCCAGTTCAGTTCCCAACACAGTCGTTCTGCAACGCTGCATATAAAAGGGATTATTCAGGAAACCTGAAAGAGCCCTCAGAAACTGAGCATAAATACCCCAAATCCTTCCCTGAATACAAATACTGCGGAGCATGCAAGACAGAAATCCTGGACTCTCCCTCTGGAGAAAGAATTGCTGAAAACTGTGTAAACTGCATTTTTGATTGAGGAAACACTTATGTTCATACTGCTCCAAAGCATAAGACAGCAATGTCTTCAGGCTGAAAAAATGTAATCTAAAAGTCAAACCTTGGCAGATAACAGGATAAGGGGACCACACCCTCAGACAATATAAATCAGCATAGCTTCTGGGCAACAGCTTCCAGTTTTAAATATATCTGCAGATTTTAACCCAATTTCCCAATACATGGCCAAGATAATTGGGTGCACAACCTGAACTCCAAAACTGTGCATGCAGTTATCCTGACTGGAAATCATTCTCAGAAGCCATCAGTAACATCCAGCTGGACAGCAGCACTGCCCAACAGCTATGTCCATCACCAATAGCGAATGCACAGATCAGATGGGCAGCTATGCTTGTGCTAGCAGGTTTAACCTGTGCTAATAGTCAGGTAACACGTAACTTTCATCTTGACTATGTGGCAGCTTAACAGAGCTACTGATTAAAAGGGATTGGGAAAAGTTTGCTGTCCTTGAAGATCAATTCTATTTCTGGCGTGTGGCAAAAGGAGATGACCTAAAGCATTCCAGAAAGAAACAGGCCTCAAAGATAATTCTCAGAAAGAAACATAGGACCAAAATTAATTCTCCCCTCCAGCAACAGCCACAGTAACTTTAATGAGAGCTCAGCTTGGGCTCAGGAATTCAAAATCTGTCCCGCAGTATGGAAACAGCCTCCTGTACCTTGCAGTGTAACAACTTCATCTGGTACTATAAAAGGTCTTCATTGTGTATCACCAGTCATAATTGCTAGTTCAGATTTGGAGGCTACATTGCTCTCCTTAAGAGGTTCCACATCAGTTAGATCATCACTGAAAACAATAGGGCTGCACCTACCAAGTCTTGCCATTGACAATCAATGCAGGAAGATAAATCATTCTGCTGCCAGGCTGCAGCAATCTGTTTGCCAGAATTCTGAGCTCTGCTGAACAGGTTTTGCCATGTTAACAAGCTCTCTGCTCTTTACTTGGTGACCATGAAACCCCCTGGGACTTTGCTTATGCCTATTAAACTTGTGATACTCAACAAGTCTTAAATAAATAAATAAATAAAACCAATTTGTGGTATTCAATAAATCTTAAATAAACAAATAATTAAAACCAAAAGCTTCATCATAAGAGTGAGGCAGAACCAGGAACACAGGCAGGCAGTAAGGAAAAGTACTAACATGTAAGCCCTGTGATCACCCTGCAAGAAGTGGTCAGAGTTTGAGTTTATGTTCTCTGAGGCTGGACTTTATGCAGTCATTTAAAAAGAAGTCCAAACAAACCGATATTGTCACTTAGCTACAGACTCGTTAACATGCAGGAGGCCATTTCCAGCCCTTGGCAGTGTGCAGCAGGTGCCTGAGGAAACCCATACTGCTCCTTTGAAGGAGCGTTACTGAGAATACTTTTATCCCATACAGACCTCGAAAGAAATTCATTTGTCTCAGAAGAACTAGGACAAACCTGAGGTGAGGAATGATGCCTTCCCCTTTTGCTTATAGCTACCATATCCTCTTCTGCTAGACTGAACCGATAGACAGTAACATGTACGCCTGAGAACATGGTTACAATAACCTCTGCCTATGCACAAGCATTTGACCTGGTTGAAGGCAGTAATTTTGAGACTTAGTCCATAATACTAGTATGCAGGGGGTGCAATTTCATATTTTGGCAATATATCCTGCCTAGTACAAATGTCTGGTATCCATGAGAACAATGTAGGGAAAAAAAAATGTTTGGCTCCTAAATCAGGCTTCAGCTCAGCAGTAGTCAAATCATGTAAGCCCCAAAAGGCTCCACAGCCAAGACCATGAAAATCTGGCTTTTGTGTCTGCTCAGACTTGTAAATTAAATAATGTATTTGCAGTGCAGCCATGGTAGAACTACACAAGGAGGGTTTTTCACCCAAATAGTAACAGTTACTCAAGAAGAGGGGAAAAAAAGTTTAAAAAAATAAAAAAGAGAGACATGTAGGCAAGACAATACGAATTATATGGAAAACATATTTCTGAAATAACACATTTCTTATCATTCTAGACAGCTGAGAATAACTTCCAAGGAAGGCATTTTCCTCTATCTAGTGGCCACATGGAAATGACAGCAACCAAACTGTTTAACTGTTAAGAGCTGAAGCTTATGCACTTGCTATTAGCCATTTTTATCTTAAAATATCAATTAAATACCATTCTCATTTTGCAAAGAATAATTTACTCTCCCAGCCAGCAAGCAGAAACTGGCAAGTACACTGTACACCTGTTATTATGCATTACAATTCAATTAAAATATTTAGAGAATTTGGCAAGTCTACGCTGCTAAAACTATGCTGGTAGTTTGAACTGTGAACTGCATAGATGAATGCTGTTCCTGCTTGCTAGAAAAATATTGCTGCATAAAAAACTACTGGTGGCCAGCAGCTGGCCTTTCAAGATAAGTATCAAAAACATGCACTTTGTGTCATTTGGTCAGATGGCAGGGGTGCTGAGGCTCTTGTTATTCAGCAGGAGCAGCAGGGAAAGAGCCGAAGAATGGCCCCCTTGCAAGCCACGTGCACTGACCTCAATGGGTGAAGTTCAGAGCACTATTTATTCAGGTGCAATAATACAAATCTTTGTGGATTGTTCTGCAATGATAAAACAAAGAGGATTCCAAAGAATGAGCTCCATGTGTGACTTTCCAAGCTCCACTGTAAGCACACCGTATTTGCAATATCAAGTGGACAGCCAGAAGCAAAATTATTGTCGTTTGGGGCTACTGAGTGCAGAACTTGAGCAGCTTTTCAAAATGGAAAAGTTTTATGGTGCTGCAGAGTGTAACTGGGATGTAGGGAATAACACAGGGACCCAACAGAGATAGGCTTTTTCTCCCCCAGGTACTTATTTCAGCTGTCCTAACCTTTTCATGTGAAAATAAACAGGACCAGCTGGTAATAAAAGGCAATTTGTGTGTACTACTTTTGTCTCCATGAGCTAGCTGCTCTGTTAGAGTATGGGGAACTGTGTGCAGTTAGTGACTGTACCTTGTGTCATTAATTAGGGGTTTTGTTTAAGATCAGAGAATTTGTGCTCAATATGAAACATCATGAGCATACGAGGCAGTTAGAATTCTAGTAATTTATGGAAATGTGTGTCTCATCATGAACAACAGAAACCAGTGCAAACACCTCAGCATCAATAATACCCTACATCTGAAGATTAGTCTAAATGTAAGCTTAATCCACAGAGGCTTCACCATATACACATACCTGATGCTACCTTTATGTAACCAATCATTCTTGCATTTCTGACACAACCAAATGACTGCAGTTTGCAGTGTTATTAGGTTACTTTAACCTTCTCCACAGGTTGAATAACATCCTTGTCCCAGGATTTTGAAAAGAAAATTCCTAAAGGACCTGTAGCTGCCAAACAACATGGTGGTTATTTCATAAAGAATATGTAAACTGAATCATCACTGATAATTTTCAGATAAAATTATATTTAGTAATCTTAAGCAGTTTTTCTATAAATGGATCAAAGACATATACTGCATGCAGGTAAGCTGTTGTGCTACATCTGGCCTATTTCAAGAGCACAGAGAGAGACGTGGTGCACTCGAGCCAACTTGGGGTATCCTCAACCATGCTCACCCAGGGGGTGGCAGACAGCAACTCTCTGGATGCTTTGATTCCCAGTCTTGGAAGCTGGCCATCACTGGTTTCCACAAGCTTGGCACTTCTGCTCTTTTTGCTTGTCTGACCTTCACGTACCCCTTGTACCAGACCCGTCATAGAATCAAAAAGGAGGCAACAGATTTTTCACAGAAACAGCCTAAGCCAGGTATGGAACAGAACCTGTGTTAACTCACAGAAAAAGGTAATATGAACTGAATAAACTGTATATGTTAAAGGTATACAGTAAAGGACCCCTACTCAGAGCATACCAGCATTTCTGCAATGCCTGGATTCTTCTTTCTTCACAGCTATGCATCTAAAATTATCCAAAATTGATAATGACAGTAAATACTACCACTGCTGTTTCCCAACCCTGATAGTTTTAGATGCCATTTGGCAGATTAGCACTTTTCTTAAGGATTCAGTTAATCATAACTCTTGATACACTGCTGGCAACACCTCCTTTGGGTCACAGCTTTTCCCACAAGACCCAGGTGCTTCTGCATACATTCTACTTTCCTCTTCACTCTTTCTCTGCAGGACACTTGTCCCCCACCAGTCACAGTGTCCCCTACCAACACTGGTGTACATCTCTGCCTCAGTGGGTATCTTAGACTCCCTCATCAATACTTGTCACCTGCTTTTAACATCTCTATGCACAAGACCCTACATAAGATTCTCAGCCCCAGTAAAAATCTAAGATGAGCAGGAAAGACTCATTGTCAGCCTAAGCTGTTCACTACTTGTGGACACATTCACTACTTACAGAGACAAAAAGGGGAAATTAATGTTTCATGCTCCTTTTCTCTTCCAGACATACACACATATCCTAACCTAGAGATCACTTCAATCTTTTCTTCAGTCCAACCACACAAGGTGAAAGAAATATCTGAATCTCAACTATGAGTACCTGATTCTTTCCAATCCTGCTAAGAACAGGATAGAGAGACATCATCGGGTGAAGAAAAGATCAGAAGAGCATTTCTTCCAAGTGAAAAGGGAAGGTTGAACTGGGAGTCTTTTTTGGTTCATTTAAAGGGTTAGAAGCAAATGCCTGTGATCGTCAGAAGTCTGAGGATCAAAGGAGGAACAACAGATGAACCATTTTCTGCCATCAACTTCTCTTCAGCAGAGGGAGAAATTCAGGCCAAAGGCATCCCAAGCTAGCTTTAGTCAGAGCAGACTCCTTAAAGACTATGCATGAGTAAGTATTTACCCATTTTCAACTGTAATGAATACCAGTTAACTACTTCTGCCCTCCAAGAACAGAGAACGGTCTCATCCTTTATACTACATCTTTTCCAGCTGTATGCCTGAAGTACAGTGGAGAAGGATCCAGCTGAGAGAGGCGTCTCCTTTTTCTCATCTTCAGGAAAAGAGATCTTTCCACCTCTGACTTGACTTCCTACAACTGAAGGCAAACAGGAAGCAAAAGAAGAGCTGATCCTGCTATACCCTCGGCATCCTCCTCAACCAAGCACAGTGTCGAACTCAGCTCTTGAGCGAGCAAGCACACTTCCTCGGAAAGCAATATGAAGGCATGAAGGATGCTATCTATCCCTATTTGGATAATTGATCAGTATTTTGGAAGTGAACAAGCAGTTCTGAAAAGAAATTAAAAAGACATTTTCTTAAAACTTTTTTGTTGTTGCGTTACAGAGATTGTCTTTTAAACATACAGGAAATCTGCAAAACATAAAACTGCTTCTCAAGACTGCAGAGTCATCGATCCATTTGATTTTAACAATAATGCCAATAGGCAGCTGAAAGCACAGATCCATCAACCAGCTCCAGTGGAACACAAGCAAAGCTTCAACACTCTGATCTGAGATCTTTTGCACAAAGTACTGCTTGGCCAACATCTGTTTTTCTAGAAACACTACAGAGTAAGCTAATAATTATGCATACCTTCACCCTACTATAAATTTACCCTAGACATTTCAACTTACTTTTGCAGATCTCCTCTTTTTTTTTATGGAGGTCTGGTTCTTTAGTTTTTCGTTTCCAAACTCTGCTCGTGTTGTCTCCACAGAAAGTACAACAGAAAGCTGTTTTCCCTACAATTTTGTTTCAAGTTTGAGCTGTTCGGACATAAATAGAAACAATCCCTTAATGTTGTTTTTTTCATTTGTTCTTTGCCTTAAGCTTCAGCAAAAAAAAAAAAAAAAAATAGTATCAGTTGAAGTATGGGGGGGTTTGGGGGTTTTCCCCCTCAAAAATTTCTAAGGACATGACAGAGACAGCAATTGATGTAAACTCTCAGAGTCTAATGCTTTTTCTTGGGTAACTTGTTCACTACGGATCAGATTGAGATCACTACATTTAATTCAAAAAACCACTACTGCAACAGACATAATTTTATAAAAATTGTAATTCTGTTGAGTAGCCATCTGAAGAGTGTATTGGGTTTCTGTGGCAAGATTTTGGTAGCGGGGGTGTGTGGGGGGGGGAGTGTTGCAGGTGTGGCTTCTGGTGAGAAGCTGCTAGAAGCTTCCCCTTTGTCTCACAGAGCCAATACCACCCGGCTTTAAGGCAGACCCGCTGCTGGCCAAGGCCAAGCCAATCAGCGATACTGGTAGCGCCTCTATGACAACATATTTAAGAAGGAAAAAAGAAAGCTGTGGGGCTCAGAAAACGCAGCTGTAGAGAGGAGTGAGAACATGTAAGAGAAACAACCCTGCAGACACCAAGTTCGGTGAAGAAGGAGGGGGAGGACGTGCTCCAGGCACTGGGGCAGAGATTTCCCTAAAGCCCATGGTGAAGACCATGGTGAGGCAGGCTGTCCCCCTGCAGTCCATGGAGGACCCCACGCCAGAGAAGGTGGGTGCCTAAATGAGGCTGTGACCCCATGGGAAGCCCGTGCTGGAGCAGGCTCCTGGCAGGACCTGCGGATCTGTGGAGAGAAGAGCCCACGGAGCAGGACTTGTGACCCCGTGGGGGACTCACGCTGGAGCACTTTGCTCCTGAAGGACTGCACACCATGGAAGGGACCCATGCTGGAACAGTAAGTGAAGAACTGCAGCCCGTGGGAAAGATCCACGTTGGAGAAGTTCGTGGAGGACTGTCTCCCATTGGAGGGACCCCACGCTGGAGCAGGGGATGAGCATGATGAGTCCTGCCCCCAGGGAGGGTGAAGCGGCAGAAACGTGTGATGAACCGACCATTACCCCCGTTCCCCGGCCCACTGCGCCGCTGAGCGGGGGGGGTAGGTACAGAATCCGGGACTGAAGCTGTGCCTGGGAAGAAGGGAGGGGTGGAGGGAAGGTGTTCTGAGATCTGGTTTTATTTCTCATTACCCTACGTGGTTAACTTGCAATAAATTAAGTTCATTTTTCCCAAGTTGAGTCTGTTTTGCCCGTGACAGTAATTGGTTAAGTGATCTCTCCCTGTCCTTATCTCGACCTGGGAGCCCTTTGTTGTATTTTTCCTCTCCACTGTCCACTGTCCAGCTGAGGGTGGAGTGATAGAACAGCTTTGGTGGGCACCTGGCATCCACCCAGGGTCAACCCACCGCAAAGAGATAGCTATAAGCCCACCATATACACATGCTCACAAATCTGAATGGCCTTTGATGCCAGTACCTGGGAAGACAGGATCAGCGTCATTTACATGTGGAGACAATACAGAGAGCAGCTACATGGTTCCAGTTTCACCCCCTGCTGATCTGCTGATCTACCAGTTAATGAAGCTATCCCAGCAGCTCAGGTGGAAAAGGACCAGGTTGCTTCTTATTTCTGCATTCATTACACCTAATTGTGGAGAGCTGTAGAAGGCTTTTGCATAGATGGGGCTGCCCCATTCTTAGATTTAAGAACAAATGCCAGATACAAAATATGTGCCATGTTGTCATAACATGTACTCATATTTTGGCAATAGTTTGGAGTTCTTCTATAAACTATTTGCAGATACTAAGACATCTTGGTAAACTGTACATCTGAGGATAGCTGTTGTTAGAGAAGAGCAAGTATTGGTCCCTGGCTCTCCCAGTCTCCTGCTGCTAGGGAGAGGTGTTTGCAGTCCAAGTGTATGACAGCCACACTCCCCAAAGGTCAGCCAGGGACTCCAGGAGCTTGCTTAGGACTAGGGTAAAGCCCAGCAGATTTCAAGGTAAGGTTAGAATACATTAAATAGAGAAAAAGCAGTATAATTAGCTACAGGAATTTTTAACACAGCTGTTTCTTGAACACGGTCCTGAACATACAGTCCTGGACTATACTAAAATCAATTCAAGTTGCCATCCTGAAGAAAAAAGTAAAAGAAACACTGGTATAAAATCTATGTTAAAATATTCATAAAAGACATTTTCCCATTTGTCCATGTGAATCTGCCTTTTGCCTTTCAGCAACAGATCTACTGCATTTCTGAGTAATAGTGGAGTTCAGGCATATCCACCTACCCTAATGAGAAAGAAAACTGCAGAGACATTGGGCACAGCAGGACACTGTGATCCTGTTTTTGAGACGGAGCTTGTAGAAAAGCTGTCAGATGAACTGGGTGTTCTTTGTCAAAGCCGAGAGGCCTCAGTACTAGCAACATATGTTCCCAGCTGGAAGTTTTTAAGAAATCTTAAGCCTTCTCCTGCTTCCTCTTCTTGATGGCTGTCAGAAGTAAGGGCATTTGAAGAAAAGCCCAGAGGATCCCTCTGCTCATATCCAATATAAGGAATCTGTCAAGGAATAGACGTGTCTCTTCCATCAGGAAATTTTCTAATTAACTTACTCCACTATCAGTCTAGATCATGAACACCAGCATGGGTAAGCAACACCAGCATGGGGCTTCAGAGGCATTCTGTGGCAAACATTCCTGAGGTGTTCCTCAGGCCCTACGAAGGTTTGGAAAATTATACCTATGGTGTTCTTGCTGGAGTCTGAATTAAGCCATCAAATTCAATATGTCCTTGTCCAAAAGATTAAAACAAAAAAGCAGAGGTAACAAGGAACTGATAGAGCAAGTTTCAAAATGCACTTCCATTTTGACTGATTTAAATTAATTCCTTCTAATAAAACAAGACATCTCTTGAAAACACAGATCACTGGTGTTCATTGTTTTTTTTCACTGGGAAAGAAGAGAGAGAGGCCCAAACTCCAATTCTATAGTGGTCAAAAAACCCAAGTGAAACAAGACTGAAGCATAACCCTCTCTTTCACCTAGTCTGGTCAACTGTATGTGAAATATGTTCATTATCAAATCATTGTTCAGACACCAAACGTGTATACACACCTGAGAGCATTCATCAAGACAAACTCTGCTAAAAAAGCTCACAATGAAGTAGGGTTTGAAAGAGAAGAAACTGTGTACAATGCCCTGTGCAAATCATACTGACACTGGGAAAACATGATTGGAGTTGTTTGATATGAATTCAAGATACAGACATTTTAATAATGCTGCTTGGTAAAAGTTTACGTGACCCACTACATAGGCATTTAGACTTTCTTTCTTTCAACTCTAGTGTGTTTAGGAGGACAGTTATATAGATCAAGAAAGCAACAGAGCTGGCAGCATTCAAAGACTGGATATTATAGCTTCATAGGACTACTGGCCCATGTGGAAGGTGCTTTCTCTACATCTGGATATATGAGAGAGGTAAATCACAGAGCTAAAATACCTTCCCATTGATGGTTTGCATAAGCAGAACTAACGTCGAGCTGAACACATATTCTATCTTCATTAAGTTCATTGGCCTATGTATAAGTTACCAATTACAGTAAATTAAAAAGCACTTGCATTGCCAGCTCTCACTTCATCATTCAGCTTTTAGTTCTTTCAATAGTCACACTGAGCTGGTTTGACAGAAATAAAACTAGATATTCCACCCTATTAAAAATACTTCCTTTTGCCTATAGAAATGACAGTTTCTATGAAGTGGACCTTCTTCACCAAAAGAAAACAAAAAGGGCAAACAACTGTTAGCAGAATAACCTTCGCTACTGTCCTTTGCCTTCTCCTTACATTTTTAGGTGACTTGGCAGTAAGTCTGATTCCAAGGAACTACAGGAGAATACAACTTAACATTTCAAGCTCATTGTTTCATACTTGCTGGTGACTGACACATCCCTGGGAAGAAATTAAAAACCACCTCTTGGATAATACAGTAACTGGGATTTCAGTGCTTCTTTTGCCTATTCTTATGCAAAAAAAAAAAAA